>DVQM01001375.1:0-12252 GCA_018231645.1 Heliconius ricini | reverse complement strand
AATATTTACTTAAATTTATATTTCCATTTCTTCGCTCTGGTATCGAGGACAAGCGGGATACAATGTGAAGCTAAAAGTGAACTTTATGTTCCTTCGACAACAAAAGTCTATTTGAATAAAGAAAATTTAGATTTTTTTAATAAGTCTGGCAATGGAATAGAACCAAGTACTTAAATCCTTACCTTACATCTAAATCGTGACCTGGGAGTATAATTTCGTCTATAAAACAAGGTATTATATAAACATATAATAATAAACAATCAAGAAATCAACGTCATTCCACACGTGAGAAAACCTATAAGATAATGGGCACTTTAAGAAGTTTCTTTACCTTATTTACACTACAAATTACATTTGATTCAACTGTCAAATATACAATAATAGTGGATTTCGCTTAAGCAGAGAGAATTTAGTGATAAAATACTTTGCTCTCCACTTTTCGTAACTTAAGTCATTGTATGTCGGCCCAATTATACTTACCCTACGTGAACCGATCGGAAAACACCTACATTAGAACTATAAATATTTGTATACTTTGATATTGTTTTAGCTAAAAGCATTTCCGTTTCCCTAGTTTGCCTAGACTTATTTTGATTTTGATTTCCAAGCAAAGCACAATGGCTTTTATTATTAACGGGAACTGATAAATATACACTGTTTTTTTTTACTGGAAATATTGTTAGATACCCTCAATTAAAGCAACAAGCAGTGGTGAGTGTGCGACTGTGAACGCGACAGGTTATGGGTTCGAGTTCCACTCGAAGAAATAATAAAGTATTCAATATTTACCTCGCTAGGCAAAACGCGTCGTTGAGTTTCGCCATTCAATCGAAAGAGGAGGTGAATATATGTATATTTACGGGATCGGATAATAATATTGATAATAAAAATTTATGAAATCTTAACGTCTGTTTATATCCGTAATATAACAACAACATATCTAAGTAGGCGTGTTTTTATAATTAAAACAAAAACTTGTAAGGTCAATGAAGCACATAAAGAGTTAATTGTATAATTTTAAACAATAAATAAAAGGTTCCACGGTGGTCACGCTTATCACGTAGCTTCGTGTACAAGATCTGACCTCTAGGCCCCGGATCCAAGTATTTACTTCCTTGCCGTACAAGTGCATTACAAAATACATTTTTTTAAACAATATGATTGATTGTGATTTGATTTCTGATTGAGGCAACTATGTTATTATTTATAGTTAGGTTCGGACTCCAACATATTATTTATAATAACTAACATAAAAATAACTGATGCGAAATATACTAAAGATTAACCAGTACCTTTATGATAATAAGAACCAGAAAGATAAACACCTGGCTAAAACTTAGCCGCATTTTCCCTTTCCCTCCCTTAGTCCCCTTGAACATTTTGTGGTTTTGTTAGTGGAACCTTACTCTGGTTGCGTTACCAAATTGTTGAAATATAATATTTTAAATTTAAATATACCTCAGAGTAGGAATTCAACTCAGAATCGTCTAAACACACAAACACTTGACAAACGTATTCAAATTCTCATATTTATGACATACGTTTGACCAACGAACTGAAAGATAGACCATATTTTTTTAATATTTTTATGCATCTTCTAACTGACGTCAACCAGACCGACCGACCAGAAGCATATTTTGTTAAAACCATAAAGATATCATTATTGAAAAATATCAAATGGACGTGTGAAAATAATGTAACGTAATATAATTTGATAGTTTATATCATTTATTATCCTTTGCCGTGTGGTCGCAAACGTGGAGGCCACGAGATAACTTAACAAAGGTACAATAAGGTCTTATCGTTTTCATTAGCTTTGTATTCTCTAGGACATAACTTAGGTGCTAGAATTTATGACAGATTCAGAATATGTGGAAACAAATCAAAAAGTTTCAGTGCATGTATTTACAAATAATTGGATGGGAGATTCTTGAGAATTTATTGACAGAATTTTTCCCGTATAACATAATACGTAGAGGAATCTTAAGAATAAGATGCTCCATTCCTCATTTTCGTTTGAATTTCGTCAGCCAGAATGAAAAAAATATTTTGCTAACCCTGAGTGGGAATCGAACCCACAGCTATCAAATTTAACAATCAGGATCAATCCTCCTGTGCCATGATATTTACCTTAAAGAAAACCCTTGTCTTGTCGTGGAGACTTCGCTCTCCGTTTTGGGGATTAATCTAAATCTTCTGCTGTAGATATTTAAACTGAATAGAGAATAGTATACATTTTTGTAATTGTATAGCGATTTTATTGATATTTAATTTAATATTAATAAAAAAAAATCAATTACTAAAATGCCTCGTATCGCTCGACCATGCGACTATCGCCTATAACATTAAAACTAGACCGCTGAACCACTATTATTTTATAAATATGTGATTAAATTTTAATATTTTACCGACATATTATATACAGATTAATAGATTGTCGTTGGTAAAAACATGTAATGGGCAACGATACAAGGTGTTATTAATCATGTAAACGATGTAGAAAGCGATACGTGTTGAAATTCACTTGCCGTATTATTGTCTAATAGTGCCCCATAAAATGTCGTGACTTTGACATTAAAATTTTTGTTATTACTAATTGAGATTACTACAATGTATGGCGAAGAAACCTCAATTTGTTATATGACAAAAAAATATATTATATTTTTGTTTTACTTTGGTATTAATATAAAGTGTTAAAACACTAGATTCCCTGTGCCTACACTGTATATGCCTAATATGTATATGCGGGATACAGAGTAAAGCTGATTTTTTATTTTTTATGTTTTATAAAGAACATTGTTAAAGCTTATTTACCAAGACAAGTCAATCAACATTTACACGTAATTCTGAGTCACTGAGCTATAAACACTTTACGCTACACCAGTCCCAACATTACGTTGGCACTAACATGCAATATTATACAACAAAGCTATGGTCACGCGTTGCTGCGTAACACACAAACATACTGACAATCCGCGACGTACCATTATGTTACATATGTAATGTCTTGTTTTATCTAGTGTTTTATATCTTAAATGATTTTTTACCAATATTAGGGATTATAAAGTAAATATAATTTGTTTCGGAAACAGTTCCTCCTTTGTACACATATACATACATGTTGGATATTTATATTTTTTTAATATTTATCATACGAATTCGTTAATATATAGATACTGGTCAAACATTTTGGATCAAAAAGTAACTAAGAAGTTCAGTTTCTTATAGGATTTAGGAGTGTTAAATTTAGACAACACATAAAATCATCATGATCATGATTTTTTACTTGCTCGCTTGCTGAAATATCAACAGCACAATAAATCGTTTTAATCATTTGGTGAAAACGTACGTACCTTTATGTAAATATAAATAAAAATTTCAACAATTTTTAAAGAAATGTGAGGCCAGTATGAGGCCAGTCTTGGCGCAGGGGCACGAAGTGTAACTGTAAAACCGACTGGTTGTGGGTTCGATCCCCGCTCGAGGAGATGAAATATTTAAATTAATTTATATATCTATTTCTTCGCTAGGTGTCGAGGCAAAGCGCGACGTTGAGTTCTGCTTCTCAACACGCAATGCCTCCAGAATTCGACAGAAAGTAGGAAGCGGAGTTTCTTAACAGTGGGTTTTCTCTGCCTACTCTGCTGTGTGCGGGATACAGCGTGAAGCTGATTTTTATTATTAAAGAAATGTAATCATTCGACTTCTATAAGAAGAGCTTGAAAAATAATTAATTACATAACTTATATTTCGTTCAACCAACTCTTATGAATTCCTTTTCTTGGATACTCCGCTTTACTTAAATATTTACAAAGGTTGACCAGTTAAAATAAATAATTTACATATTAAAATCAATACTAGTTGATCTTGTTGTGATATTTATAAAGCTTAATTTTTTCTTGGTCATGACCCAGTTTCATGAAATTTTTAAGAAAAGGGCAGTACTTAGTAAATAACTTGGCCAAAAAGATTATTTCTAAAGAAACTACTATCTTTAAGATGCATTCAACGAAGTCGATAGCCAGTGACGACGTATGCTTAAATCTTTTAAACTATAGAACGAATCTTCTAACAGACACAGTACTATTTATAAATAGAGTAATAATGGAGGACATGTACATATTATGTTTTAATAAATAGAGGCCAGTCGTGGCGCAGTGGCACAAGCGTGCAACTGCAAACGCGACAGTTGTGAATTTGATCTCCGCTCCAGAAAATTAAATATTAAATATTTTCATTTTCCTCGCTTTGGTTGAAGCGAAGCTCGGCGTTAAGATCTGAACCTCTACACACAATGCCTGCAGAACTTGGCGAAAAATATGTAACGGAAATGTCTTAAAATAATACTATATTGTAGTAGACTAAATCTAAGATTATTAAAGAAGTTTACTCGCCAAAAAATTAAATAATAAAACAGCCATATCTAATAGTTGACTTTACGCGAGCGAAACCGCAAGCTAAACTAGTATATAATAAAAGTGAAACAAGCAGTAAAAGTCAAATAATAAACATCTGGCCCAGTGTAAGTGGTCTACATTATGCCCTTCGGGCCGGTTTGTTGCGTCATCTAGTTACAACAAATATCTACGCTTTATCGTACTAGTATTTCATAGTAGAATACTTTCTTATTAAATCTATGTAACTTGTATTTTTTAATAAGTCATTGTTACCTTATAATATAAGATAATAAAAATAGTTAAAAGTTCAGCGCTGTTTTGATCCAGTTCATAGTATATGGATAGTTGTGGGTTCGGTTACTTCTCAGGGGAGCGGTATTATTCAAAACTATAACTGTTTTATTTTTGGTCTGAATAAATAAATCGTTGAGTTCTGTTATCAGAGGAAGAATATATCTTGATTAAAATTATTTAAAAATAGAGAATGGAGTTGCATAATATCTTAGTTAAGAAGGATCTGCCTATCACCTATGCCGAATGCCTAAGCGTTTAAGAATTAATTTTTTTGATTTACAGAACAATAAACATTATAACTTATAAATATTTATCCTATAATTCTTTTTTTTCACGATGAATTCTGCACATAGTAAGGTAGGCAAAGGGAACCTGGGAACCTAGTATTAGGAACTTTGTATTGTGGAGGCATTACATGTTGAGTGACGAAATAACTTGTTATCTTTGAATTTGTACTACCTTTTTAATTTTTTACTACAGTACCTACTAGAATGTATCCGTAAAAAAATATAGAAAATATTACGTAAAAAATATACTAGCAAACTTAATCAGAGATTCATTATTTAATTCATTTTGGTAAAGGAAACGGATACCATTTTAATTTCCGATAGAATAGAAAGCTATCGCTTTATCGATAGAGGGAAAATGCTATAAAAGTTGTAAATTACATATTTCTCAGAACCAATCAAGTATTAAACGATTATGTTTAATAATGTATTAATTAATGTATATTCATTCGGGCACAGGGACACAATATTATTTAAATTTATATGGTAATTTCGTCGGTGTAGAGTCGAGGCCAAGTCGGTGTAGGGACGATGAACTCTATCACTCAAACGTAATGTCTCCAGAATTTGGCGGAAATTGGGGATCGGAGTGTCTTAACAATAGGTTCCCTCTGCCTATCCGTAGCGTGAAGATGATTTAATTTGATTTACTCATTATATTTTGATTTACATTTATATCAATTGCAATTTTTTCGGTTACTCTGTAAAATTCAATAATAAAAATATCTAAAGTTTTGTTATTACTATGTATATCAAAATTATTTGGTTTAATAGTGTTGAATCGACTTATTGCAAGTCTGCATATTAAAAGAGCGCTTGAAGGTATCACCTATTGTGATACTCTACGACGGGCTCAAATCAAATACTTCAAGTTCTTCCATATTATATAAAATATCTATAATTTAAAATGGTTATTGTTTTATGGCTTACATTATAAAATATTTATTATTTTTAATACACTCCGTTCCTCACTTTCCGCTGAATTCTGGAGGTTTGGCGTATTGAGTGGCGAAACTCAACGCCACGCTTTGCCTTGACGTCAGAGCAAAGAAATGAAAGTACTAAATATAAACTAAAGGATATTTTTTGAAAGAATAAAATTCTATGTAATATATTTTTTTTATGTGCACTAAATTAAAGTATTTCAACATAGCAAAATGACAGTCATTCAGCTCAGAATAGGAGCGACGGTTGAAGTTGTTTATTTGGTACCACGTTACCTGCGCACGCATTGTAATTTTCTCTCACGAATTTCGGTGCGATTTTGAAACAAAGTTCTAGAAACTATCATATTCTAATGCATTTAAGTATAGCTTTGGATTAATTTGAGAATTTGAGCCTTTTCAGGAATAATAAACAATTATCGTCTTAATAATATTTTGTACATGCCATCTTAATACATTAACATTTTGTTTACGGATTCGATTCCTTACATTAATTTATATTTGTGCAATTTTATGTTATCACAAAACGCACCTTGTTAGCTACTCAACTATTTGCGAGCGAAGATCCAAATAGCAGTGCTGTATAATCAATTTAATATGTTTTGTTTCTTTATTACAGGTAAGTACAACTTATCAATGAGCTATCAAGGTGAATCCTAGTCATCATGGTTTGTCTAATGCATTTTTTTTATAAAATTATCACTAACACCATTTTCAACTTCTTTTCTAGAAATAGAAGTTCCAGAATCGTTAACTTTTTTATTTTATTTTTAACTTTACCATTACATGACGTGCGTACGTATAATAATAATTACCATGATATTGTAATCATTTTATACTTTATTATATATACCTACACAATGCACAAACACAAAAAGCGATAAACTATATTATTGATGTTTTAAATAATTATTTATACAGTTAGTTAAGGTTTCCGCAATTAACAAATGAAGAAAATTACGAGAATGCGGTCCGCATCGACATATCTTTATATAGATAGCATTATCGTATACCTCCTTACAGAACCATATATTTATGAGAAATTGACGTCTGCATTCCATAGTAGAAATGTATATACGACCTTTAATAATCTTCAGGAAGTTATTTTAGGGAAAACAAAGTCATTATAACCAAGGACTGTCTGATCAGTCTGAGACTGATATTATAATAGGCTTTTAGTTTTTTATTACTACTGCATTTGATACTCTTTATGTGGAAAAATAAACATAGATAATTTTATTTTATATTGACAAAAATAACGCTGTGTTTATTAAGTGTTTAATGTTGTAAGCAATAAAAAAACTGTTTTTTTTTCGATTTGATTCTTTTCTTATTTTAAATGACAACGATAATAATTAAATACTGCAAGAAATATACTCCTAGTAGTATGGAGATAGAGAATACTGTGGGATAGATGAAAGTTTACTAAATTGAGACTTTTTTGTTAATATTGCAAAATTCCCTTGTTGCTCGTCAACTGAGTGTTTCATTAAATCTACTTACACTCAACCTGTGCTTAAATAAATGATAAGGAAATATTTCATGTTAGTATGCTCATTAGGCCTACCTAGAGTTTAAAAAATATATGAAAAAAAAATTGCACCTGCTTTTGCAATGTACACAAAATATCCATATATACACACATCTATGTGTTCTTTTGTAGCGGACACCGTCCGGCCTTGGCGATATCCTTTCTAAAGCTTGGTATCGCGGTCTCGTTCTAACCTTTCCAAGAATGTGCACTAACTCTGGGAGACTAAGATTGTTAAAAAAAATTACCTGTGCTTTACTCGTGTATGATAAATATTGATTGCCTAGTTAATTAAAGATTATAACCAAATACGTACTTTTAACCAAAATACAGAATAAATTGTTTTAAGATAATTTTGATTTTGGATAAGATGACTTTGAATTTGAAAAAACAACAAATAACACACATACAATATATATTTATTCAAAAATATCAATACAATAATAGCCAAACTCAACTGTTGTATACATAATTAAACATTCAATTTGTAACAGTATCATAAGTTATGGATTTCATAGTATTTCCGAAATATCCGAGGTCAAAGCGTTCAATTATGAGCATAGGTGTCAGTGTGGTTTTCTTTAAAAAAAACAATTTTAATGCTTTGTTATAAAATATATAAAATAAAATTAACTCAATGGAAAATTGTCATAGCTTGGGTAAGTTTCACTTTTTATTTAGTTCATATAAAAAAAAATCTACTAAATTGTAGAAAATGTAAAATACAGCATAAACAAAATTTGAAATATATAGCAAATAGTTGTAAAACAATCCTTTTATGTATATTATGCTAATTGCGTACTAATAATAAATAGTATACACATTAAAATTGGTCAATGAGTTTTAGCATGCCAATACTACATTTGTAATATATTATTACATAAACAGGTGAAATTTCTTTCCAGAGTACATCTGATAAGAACTGACGTATCACGACCGTGTAATTATAGTTACTTTTGTATGTAATTATATGTAAGACAGTGTTTCTACTTCCCGTCTCGCCTTAGAAAAGTTATCTTTACGTTTAATCTATAATTGGCCAAATTTTGTGGGCGTGAATAATGCTCTTATTGTAGATTTGTTGAATTTTACTAAGGTAATAAAAATAAATGGCGAATTTAGGGTTTTTTCTTCTTATGCTATCACAATATACAAAAATACTCAGAAAAATTCTATATAATTTATTGAGCATGCTCATATTATAGCGCGTTCAAGTCTTTTCTATGTAACAACTTCTTACGTATAGCTTATAATAAACCTATTCAAGAACATCAAACTATAATATATTTTTAATATAAAATATTTTTTTTTGTTGTGTATTTTTAGCACATTTCCTTACATGCTTACTTTTCCTCT
Source organism: Heliconius ricini (assembly GCA_018231645.1). NCBI lineage: Eukaryota > Metazoa > Arthropoda > Insecta > Lepidoptera > Nymphalidae > Heliconius > Heliconius ricini. The sequence goes on along the minus strand of DVQM01001375.1, from coordinate 3,443 downwards.
AAACAAAACCTAGTAATACATCACTTCACTCCATTTTCTCTTTCTCTCTTCATTGTTGTATTCGGATTCGATATCTTCTAACTGCGTTAAAATGGCATCATGTACTGCCTATTGACTAATATATGAATACAATAACAATTACTATGTAAATAGCCTTTATTATTGTATATTTTGTAATTACGCTGCACGAATTTAAGCAATTTGAAAAGTTATCACATGTTTCAATGGAATATGAACGGGTCACTGCAGGCTTAATGCTATAGTTAAACTTGTAACCTTTTACAAGCTTTTGCAAACTAACCGATTCTTTACTCACGAAACAGATAAAAAATATTTATTTTTTCTTTCAATTGTACTAGGATCTGACATGTAATTATATGATATTAAGCCTTCTTAAAATTTTCCAGAAGCACGTTCATGAGAAATATGGTAATAAAGATCCATTTTCTCTATTTTCTGGAAGTTAGTACATCTAACTGTATAGGTCAACCGAACCAATCCATTGTTTCTCTAACCAAAAGGCATAATTTATAATCAGGAAACAATTTTTAAGCTTTCTAGCATATAATATTATAACACTTGTCATTTTCTTTTGAAAATGTCTCCTCATTTTCTACTTAATAGGAGACTATTGTTTTATTAGAGACTAAAGATTTATAATTATTTCTCACTTAAACAAAAAAAATTTATAAAACAATATTTTTTCTATTTTATATGTTGAGATAGACAGTCAAAATGTTAGTATATATATTATATAAACAACAAAAAAAAATATCTTACAAAGGACTAACTATTTTTATATCTGTAGTACATAAATAACGATCACACTCGAACAGTCAAGGCTGTCCAGTGAAAGCGCTCGGGCAGCGCAGCGGGCGCAGATTAATGATACGCAAAGGTCGAGGTCAAAATGCTTTTATTTCATATTATCATTTCCAAGTGATTGATATATTCCGTTTTATGATTGTTGAGAAATTATTATATGAGGTTATCAATCATTATTGAATGGGTTTTCTTAAGTAGCTTGTAATAATTGATTGTGAAACAGCTTGTAGAGGCCATTGTCTTTAGATTGTAGTGTTTGTTTTGTGTTTACACATTTTATTTATGCAATAATCATAAGTATCTAAATAAAATTTGAGGCCAGTTGTGGCGCCGGGGCACACAGTGTGACTGTAAAATCGACTGGTTGTGGGTTCGATCAACATTTGAGGAAATGAAATATTTATTTACTTTTTTATATTCCTTCTTTCCTCGCTCTGGTGGCAAAGCAAAGTGCGGCTTTGAGTTCCACCACTCAACGCGCAACGCCTCCAGAACTCGGCGGAAAGGGGGAACGGAGTGTCTTAACACTAGGTTTTCTCTGCCTTCCTTGCTGCATTCGGGATATAACATGAAGCTGACAAAAATATATATGTGTAATAATATGAGTATCTAAATAAAGTTTTGTTAATTTTATTTTACAACAAATGGCATTACTATACGGCAAAAACAGAGATGAGGTCATATCGTATTTTTTTAATCTTTAATTGAAATAAAGAAGATCAATAATTTCATGGTATATGTATAAGTGTTCTTAGTTATTTGACTGTATCTACTGTCAAACATTAAACGCGAATTTTAAAAAAGTATCTTAAATCACTGTGTCACAAAAGTGACATAATCTTATGTATCTTTATAAAATATATGTTAAAAATATTATATTTTTATTGAACTTACATCCAGCATTGACATATGAAGAACAATAAAATTAGTTTAGTTTATCAATTTTACTTTATAAGGGTATTTCAATTATTAAAAATTGTTCTCTTTACTTAAACAAGATTAAAACAACTTTAAAGTTGTATTGCCGACACAATTAAATAAACATACAGATGTACTTCAAATGTACTCATATAGTATTTAATATCACTTTTTTACGGTTAAAAAATGCAATTATTTCACGATTTCGTTATTTTTCGTTAATAACAACAACTGTCGTATCGTTGCAAAACTATGTTTCGCAAGTGTGTGAGAGCGGCACCCGTAGCGTCTTCTCAATGCCTTGAACTTACTAGAAATTGCAAAAAAAAATGTTCAATACAGAACAATTATATTGCTCATGTGAATATTTTGTATGAACGAGACGTATGAAATTGGTAACCCAGTGTTAATTGCCTTAAGTGATTCAGTTTCCTATATACTTTTTTTTTAATTGAATGGTGACTTTTTACTTTTTGTTGTTGAAGCACGGTTGTGAAATGTGGGTGCTTAAAATAATAATACAAATAATCTTCTTCGTTTGCATATAATAAATCTATCTTTTAGTCTGCGTTAGAGCTAAAAATATCTGAATCCATTTCGATACAACATCTAACTATTTTAATGTGTAAAGTACTAGGTATATTTATTAAAATTTGAAAAGTACTAATTTTCAAATTTGAATTAACATCTAAGTACTTAGAAAAATGCCTTTAACTTACTTGACATTAAATTCAATGCAGGTCATAAATTCAAATAGTACGTAACTGTATATTTTAGATTTTATTTCTCTAAATCATAGAAAATCCAAAAAGCAGAACTCTCAAAATAAATTAAAAATTAAGGAGTAGTCATTTTTTTTTTAATTTAATAAAAGAATACAATAATAGTAAATAGAAAAATAGTGTAACTTTATCACGTGCCTAGCGTGATCATCGTGGCAGTGAAAACTAGTATTGCTTTCTAAAGCGTCCAGCGCATGCGTAATGCCGGACACAGCGAAAGTGATTTCGTTGTTTCTTTTTATACGTAATAAATCTTAATAAGCGTACTAAGCTCCGTTGAACATTTCCTGACCACTTACTCCGCCTTAGATCCCTCCTATGAGAGCGTTAAATTACACATAATTTGTGTATTAAAATCTCGTCACCGTTATCGGGAATATAGAATTATAAATTCTATATTCCCGATTCTCGATGCTAGAGCAGACCGGTAAAAAGATACCAGACAGACAAGACAATATTTATAAGTTTCATTATATTTAAATTATCGTCACTTCCGCGCCCTAGCCTACAAAACACAGCGTTAAGTTCCGCCTCTCATTATACAATGTATAAAAAAAATCTAACTCCAATTAAAATAAAATGTTGCAACATTCTATCTGATTCACAGCCGCGATTTTAACAGAGGTATTGATTTTAAGAAACTTTCAGATGTTATCGCCATAAAGTTTAATGCGAGATTACGATAAGCCTTCTAAGAACTGGTGATATTATTAACTTAATAAAATTATAGTAGTTTGGCTTAGTATAAGGCTTATTCTATTAAGTTGCAATGTTATATTGAGCAACCAACTACAAAATAAAATTATTAGAACTTTTGCTTATGTATATATGCAAGTTATTAATTTAAGCCAGTTAATAAATTGAGGCCAGTCGTGGCGCAGTGGCACAAAGTGTGACTGTAAGACCGACTGGTTGTGG
>DVQM01001374.1:0-12258 GCA_018231645.1 Heliconius ricini | reverse complement strand
AGTGTCTTAACACTAGGTTCCCTCTGCCTACCCTTCTGTGTGCGGGATATAGCGTGAAGCTAACTTAAAACTCTTTATTTTTTATTATATTCGTTTTTATTTTCATTTCAAATATTATAAAACTGCACATTGTGCATGTATAATTTTATAAAATTTGAAAATATAATTATAAGAATCATTTCTTATCAATGAACTCGATAAATTGACATTTGAAAATTGAAATTATTATTAATTAATAAGTTCTATAAATATCGTACTATAATATTAACTATGTCCATAAATCCCGAGATTTTTTTTTGTAATTAATATACTATATTAAACTCCATCAATCAACCTTTTTTGATTTGTTTACGTTTTATCTCATGTCTTCATGAATAGATTATACTATGTATGAGTATGATAACTCTACAGAAACTGTCACTCGAATCAAATTGTTATTCAAATATATATATAGAACATATGCGGGAAACCCCGAGCTTGTAAATAGTAAAACGAATTTAATATACAATAAAACAACAGAACTAACCACAAAACTGTATAACAGTTATCTAATACCATAATACATTGAACAGACTTCATCAAATCAATACGTTCACCAAGTTTTAAACAACTCAATACATTTACGGTTTTAGTATTAAAAACAATTTGTGTATATAGTCTGGGTTAAAGCTCAATTAAAGAGATTATAAAAAAATCGTTTACGTATATACGTTTTTATGACTTAGCTACCACCTACCAGGAGCCAGACCACCTTATATAAATCCTTGCTTCTGGAAGTATTTATTAATATACACAACTTAATATTTTGATACATTACGTGATTATGGTAGAAAAGTATTATGGTAACGCATAATGGTTATTTATAATATATTATATGCACTTTGCGTATTTTTTATTTAGGAGAATAAAATGGATTTAAAATTACTGTTTCCAACAAGACACGTTCTTTTATGGAAATGAGAAGGCAAACGAGCGTGCAGGTCACCTGATGGTAAGTGATTACCGCCGCCCACGACCCCATGCAACACCAGAGGAGCTACAGGTGCGTTACCGGCCTTTAAGGTGGGTACCTGAAGCGAAACCCAGTGGCATAAAGCCACTACTTCACGCCGGTTTTAAATGCCGGGTGTGGTAAGAATTCTTAAGGCATTACGTGTTGAGTAGTGGAACTCAACGCCGCGCTTTGCATAATTACCAGAGCGAGGAAATTAAAATATTAAATATTTCATTTTCACATTTTTCACATTTTTTACGTCAATACTAGGTTTCCCCGGCCTGTCCTACTGTATGAGGAATACAGAGTGAAGCTGAAAAAAATATCTTATAGTTAATTTCCTGAATCAATTTTCAAGTTAATTTTAAAGCAAAGCACTAAATAAGCTGAAGCTATCAATCCCGTATGTAGGTAGCGTCGGAATTAGCGGAAGTGCCAGTAAATGTGAGCGCAGTCGACGAGACAAGTGACGTTACGATGTAATTGAGAGGATTTCGATGTGCTAAACGCTAACATGCGCCACGATTTCATAGCAACCCTATGCACGTTTCAGATATGGGACATTTGATCCTTCCTTTCTCTGGATAGAAATAAAAAAAAGATAGTCTTTTTTATTTATTTTTTTATTTTATCAATTAAATCAAATTCCATAGAGGTTTGTTGCATTTAAATTATGTAATTTTCTTTCTTATTAAATTTCTTGGAGTTATATAAGATTTGGCAGCCTTGACAAAAGTATAGTTCAAATAATAACCATTCGATCAAAATCATTATAAAAAATATTTTTCCTAAATACATTGAAAAATATTAAAATATATACAACCGTGGAGAACCATTCCAAATCAAACATAACCAGTGCGAAAGCCTTATACATGACATGACACTGCGGTCAAGGTTAACTGAAACTAATATATAGTAAACGTATGCAGTTTCGCGTTCATATTTCACGGAACATCCGCAATAAATCTACTACCATACTAGAACGTCGCAAAGCTATGTTACTAAACAAGGGGATCATTAAATAATTTTACCTTACATCTCCGTTATTAAATACGAAGCGAGCGAACGCGCGCCAGTCTTGCTTATTAAAACGCCGTCAGACAAATTTAACAGCAATTTATTCACTGTCATATAATAAAATTAAATTATCATCTAACTTAAAATGTACGTTATCGTTAAAAATATTAGTATTTTTATGTAAATGTGAGGTAAAAATGTGAAGAAAGTAATATATGGCTTTAAGATTTATATTTTTAATGTCAAATTTAGTTCAGACATTTAGTGATGATGTAATAAAACCAAAGTGCATCTTGTATGGGCTCTGATCTTACCAAGGTTCATGTACGGCGTGGAAACGTGAATCAAAACAAGAGAGAGGCAAAAGATTCGAATGTAGTGTTAAAGGCGGATACTGTGCATCTCCTGTAACGCGAAATATTTAAATCCACTCAAAGCTGAAGATAAAAGAGCGTTTTTGTACAATTTGTTCAAGGTTATTTGAATATATAATGAGACAACAGTCTTCATACACAGGTCGGTGTTGGGAAGAAAAGGGGAAAAAGAGCGAGAGACTGATCCCCTGCCAGTTGCTCTGACCAATTCTTTCAAAACATAATTTCCACCATGACCACAGAATTTAAGTGTATGTAACCACTGTGTGATTTTCACTTTTTACAGAGACATCGTATGTTAAATAGCGACATCTAGCAACGACGGATTTTAACTTACCTTACGAAATACTTTTAAGTTTAATTTTCTTGTCAATTAAATTTCGTGTCATTTATATAGTGAAATAAAAACGAAATGTGCATACGTAGTTAATTAAATGGTTTTTTATCTTCACACTTCCTCCCGTATATAGCAATGTATAGGTATAAAGAACCTAGGGTACCTTGGGTCTCCTTAGGTCTCGCTCTACCCAGAGTGGGAAATTGAAAATATGTCATTTTACCTAGTAGAGATGGAAATAATTTAGAATCAAATACTAGAATACATAAGAATTGACCACCCAGCCTGTGTGATATGAATTTAATAGGAAAATGTGTTATGAATTTAGTAGGAAATAATATTTAAAAAATTAACCAATACTCCAGGGGGGTCTTAATGTTTACAATAGGTAAATATTTATATATATATAGCGTCCAAATAACTGAAACGAATAATTACTCTTTGGTAATATAAGTGTGGTATGTCTAACTATAGACGAATCCGGTGCAGATCGTAAACTGACATCGTAAACGGGTGAAAATTTTAAAACCATTAAACTGAGTAAACCGCAGAATACTAATTTATCTGGATACCACAAAGAAACATCTGCTTATTGTTAAAAATAATGAACACTAAATTAAATTAATATTTTTGCCACAGCGCACCACAAGAGTGTTTTATTAGTCTGAATACTAAAAAAGACCTCCTTTAATTCTAGATTCTTTTATCTACGCAATGAAAGTAATTTATTTCATCAATTTTAATATTAAAAATTATATCTTTATTGTATATAGTAGGTTTAATTGTTGTTTGATCACCGCAGTATTTGTTTAGTCACATTTTTTTCCTATTAAAATAATGCTTTCTATTCGATATTTATCTCTTATTTTTTTAGCTTCTTGCTTTATTCCGCATATAGCAGAGTCAAAAGAAAACCTGATAGCCTATTGCTTAGAACCTCCGTTCCTAATAATACACTACCGTTTACCGTTCCCGCCGAATTCTGAAGGCGTGTTCAGTGGCAGAATTCAACGCCCTGCTTTGTCTCGTTACCAGAGCGAGGAAATATTACTTCCTCACTCTGTAAAATATTCAAGTTACTTGAACATACTTACTTTTAATAAAAAATAATACAACTCAGATGTTCAGAAGTTAACTCATTATGGTGAATTCGCAGATGCAAGAAGAATAGCTAAGTGAAAAGTTTGACGTTACTCTGACAGTTTGGAAACACTTTTCACATTGAGGAAATGAATAAAGAAAGAAAGTTAGACAGAAGTTTTGAAAGACATGATATTAGATCCTGTGATAATTCAAATGTTTTAATAGATAATTTAACACGGGGGGTGTTTTTTGATTGTTGGTATATTAAAATTGCGTTATAATCATTGGAATATTGTACACTTTAAAAATAAAAAGCACCTCGTCAAAAAAAATAAGAACATTTTTATGATTATTGTTGTAAAAAAACATATAATAACATTTTCATTTAACATACTAAATACAACATTAAAGCTATAGGTATTCCGAAATGTCGCTGAAAGTATAAAAGATAGAATTTCACATAAACACCGCTAAAATATTCGTCTTGGGGTTACTAGTGAGTCATTTTAAGAAATAATTTTATTTTAAAATTCGTCTTTGAATATAACCGAAGACTACTGCAATAGGCACAATAACTACCGCACATACCATACGTCCAGAGAATTACATTCTAGATTATCTAAAAACAAGATAAATTGATGGAATTAACTTTATTCTCTTTTATGGCTGTTTGTTTAAAGTCACTCTTTGAAGCATGAAGCCAAAGTAGAGTAAAGATGTCTAGTGATAAAACACTCCGTTAACTGAATTCGAAAGACTTTAGACAAGTATAATAACTTGTAAGTTTTATATTGATGACGTTGTAGCGTAGGGACACAAACGTGCGACTATAAACTCGACGGTGGTGTGTTCGATTTCCACTTTTCCACAATTTTTTTCGCTCTGATAGCGTGGCAAAGCGCGGCATTAAACTACGACACTCAGTCCGCAACTCAGTCTTACTTAACACTAGTTTCCCAGATTGCCTCTTCCTGCTCTGCGGAGGACAGCGTAAGGCTAAACAAAATTTTATACATAATACAATAACTAAAACTTCTATTTTCTAACACAATATACGAAGGAACACCATAAATAAATTTGCGATATTATCCAGCTATTGTGAAAGTTACAATACAAACCGGATAAACAAAAAGAAAACTTAACTAGACGCTCCTGCCTTCACAGTACTATGCAGTTTGCACTTTGACAAGTTTTCCTGTTCTTTTTACATCGCGTCTTTTGTTTCAAGCTAAGCCAAGACAAAAGATAATCAGATAAGAAAAGGAATACAAGCTATGTTGTGTTAATACTATCTTTCATCATTAACTTCTATGAGGTCGCCGTGGTACTATGAAATATAGCATTACTTATTAGTAAAGGCGGCGGGTTGTGTGTCCGATTCTGACTCGAGGGTATAATTTTGTTTATAACAAGTTCCTAAATTATAAGTAAAAATAAATAAATCAAATAAATTAACCTGGTGTTAAGACACTTCGTTCCCCACTTCCTGCCGAATTCTAGAGGCATTGCCTGTTGAGTGGCAGAACTCAACGCCGCGCTTTATCCATTGTATCGTTATTCAAACTTCTAAATAAGTTATTCAAAGGATGTGTTCATTGGCTTATTATCTTAGTGTCTCATGAGGAATTCGTGAGATTTTATGCAATAAAACATGTTGTCACCATTTTACACTAACACTGTAGTTACTTTACTATCTCAAAAGGTTTCATCCTTTTTAGTTTTTTACTACGCCCGTATTATCAAAGAGCTGGATAGCTTCAAATTCACTAGGTGAAGAATTCTGCTTTAGTGTGTTTTAGCCTATGTTTTTTATTGTTTTATTTATAAAGAATATATGCTCTTTTAGATAGAAATCTTTATGACGTATGCGCCATGGTGAATTCACCCTTCTCGTATGAGTTATGAAAGTGTTCGTATTCCTATGTGATATATATGTTATTTTTTCACGAAGCTGAAAAAATAACATAAAAATTCAAATAAAATCTTATAACAAACAAAAGTAACAATTGTCGTATTAATTATTATTTGCTTTGTTATTTTTATACAATAATATTTTTATACGGTAAGTCAGAATAATATTTTGATCTCACTTATAATACAATTTCTGTTAGAATAATAGAAATAAAAGAAATTATTTCGTTGTACTTGTATACAATTCAATTCTTTGTTTCTCGCTACAATACCTTGTATAATACGAAGGCGGACCTTATAAATATATTTTCTAGAATATTCGACGTGACCTTTATAAAGACAATAATAAAATGCAAATGTTTAATTTGCCTACACATTCACCATCGTGCAAATCGTAGGTAAGCACGCGAAAGCACTATACGAGACTCCTGTCACAATATCGTTCAACCTAGAAACTTACTTCTAAATATATATATATAAATAAGCATATTTTTTGTGTACATTCAGAAATACTAAAAGTTTTTTAAGTTACCTATTACTTTTTTAAGTTACCTATAGTCAAAAAATATTGAATATAATTTATGTAAATCTTATGCATCTGAAATAGCTAACTAATTAATTTCACAACGATTTGATGATTTATTATTCATTTTGTTCGAAAAAAAACATTTTTTTAATTTTCGGGATTAATTTAAATCGTATTAGAGTAATTAAAACTGTGGTTTCATTTAAAGTGGTGCTGACAGAAACACTGTATTTTTAGAGATCAGTCGTTGTGAAGAGGCACGATCGCAAGTTCGTTTCCACGCAGCAATACAGTAAATACAACCGGTTGTAGGTTCAATTTCCACATGGCGGAATTTAAATATATGTACTCTGACCAATTTTCGATACATTGCGTGTTGAATAGTATAACTCAAAATCGCGTTTTGTCTTGCCACCCAGAGTGAGAAAATGAAAATAATTTAACCTGTCAAGTGGGAATCGAACCTACATTCGCCACGTTTAGAGTCACGTTATGCCACTGTGTCACAATCATTTCACAAAAGCATAATGAACACGACAAAAACCAGGTAAATATATCTGACAAACTCAACACATAAATATTCATGTCAGTCTGTTCATCCATTGAGTACGTACATTCCGAGCAATCCATTCGATATATTTCAAATCGAATGATTGCGATCGAATCGGTATAATTTTGTCCGTCCTTTTCTAAATGGGCATAATGGAAAGGAACAGTGTAACTCCATCGAATAGATTACTCGCGTGATTGGATTGGCAATGGAGGACGTTTGAAATTGGTATTGCACTTAATCTTCCACAACTATAGTTTGTAATACTACAATTTAGTAGATTCTATATTAATATGTAGTGATAGAGACAAGCACCAATGTGACATCATTATTGAATTGTACGCGATAGTTGTGGGTTCAATTTTACTAGCTTTTTCCTGCAGAAAGAACACTAGTGCATAATTTTTGAGACAGCGAATGGCGGAACTTAACACTAAAATAAAGATTTATAATCATTCCCTGAATAGGATTAAACTCATAACGGCGACGGATTGTTACAATCTTTAAAATAAAATTGTTATATTCCTTACATAAATTTATATTTTATTCAAATATATAGTGAAAAAATAACATTTTATATGTTCCAATTTTTTAAATAAATGAATATAATATAATATATTAGATAATTTAAAATTAATTAACTATTTTCATGACATAAGTCATTCTAGCCCCTCACTTGAAGCTTTTGCAATGTAGGTCAAACAAGTAAAAGGATCACTACTAAATTCCCTTAGGTCACCAGAAAGTTGTTACTTCAGACTTTAAATTTATGTACCTTGAAAAAGGACAAAAGCTTCAAAGCATTATTTGAAAATATTTCCAAATTGACTTACTTAATTGGATAAAACTTGATTTATTTGCCAACTATTCTATTACAACTTTAATATTTAAACAACGAAAAGATTTTCAAAGATTTTATTTTTATCTCGTAGAGATGTAGTGAAGTGAAGAAATTTTCTGGGAATAAAAAACAATTATGACCAAAAATAAGTACACTAATATTACTAAATGATGCTTATCTTAAGAAATAATGATTTTATTAAAAATATATAGAACAATTAGTTCTATCATATATATAAATATGTATGATAAAACTAATTGTTCTGGAGGCCAGTCGTGGTGCAGGGACACAAAGCGTGTCTGTAAATGCGACCCATTGTGGGTTCGATCCCCACTCAAAGAATTGAAATATATATATTTTTTTTTCAAATTGATATTTTATTTCTTCGCACTGGTATCGGGGCAAAGCTCGGCGTTGGTTACTCCACTCAACGCAATCCCTCCATAATTCGGCGGAAGGTAGGGCACGAAGTGTTTTCTCACGAGGTTCTCTCCTGCAGTGTGCGTGATACAGCGTGAAGCTGATTAGAAAAAATATCAGAAAACGATGAAGAGTTTAGAGGGCACTCAGCATCGTAATTTTACAGTTTGAACTATTAGGTAATGCAGTAGTCTATATAAGGAGGAATTACATTTACAAGCAAAATATATAGACAAAATATACTTAAACTGTAATATTCATCACTACACCTTTCTAGGTGCAGTAAAATTTTACAATATGATTCTAAATTTCGATGTACTGTCAATTATCGCAAAGATTGTCTGATACAAATCTACAGAACAAGTTCCATCATTAACATCAGACATACGAGCAATATTTAATTTATCATTCAATCGTCCCATCTCATATACTTACGGCTCACTAAACAAGATACAAATTCTTCTTACAAAGAAAAAGACACAAACACTTTTATATAATATTTTTCGCTCTTACAAAATAAATGATTATCTTGTAACATTGAGATCTTCGTGCCACAGTGGATCAACGTATTCGCAATGGTTATGAATTCGATTCCCATTCGACGAGATTAATTATTTTCATTTACCCACTTAACGAAAATGCAGCGTTGAGCTCCGCCACAAACATTGTGTTTCGTGACGAGCGTCTCTACATTAGGTTTACTCTGCCTGTTTTTGTGGTAATGAATATGCCAGTGTAAAACTAGTATAATGTATGTAATTTAAATCTATGCATATGATAAAACTGTAACTGATCGCTGTCTGTATATGGAAGATATGACAAAATTTATTACTGGTGGCATTTATCAATATAATAAAAACCAAAACTATATTTTTTTGTCTATTGGTCTGTGTTTGGTTGTACACGATAATCTGAGAAACAGCTTAGCCTATTGAAATGCAGATAAAAAGTTATGTGAATATAAAATTCCATAAGTTTTTTTTTAATGAGTCAGGTGAAACTATAATTTTCAAAGTGTGGATATATTCTTAAAGAAATGAACACGAAAGTAATTTACATTAGTTCATAACAAAAACGGGCGAAACGGCGAGTGTTTCGCTAGTATTACATATAACTAGGTAATTGGTATATTTGTTTAAAATGTTATATTTTAAAATGTTATATTTTTCCAACTATATTTTTACTTACATAGAAATTAATTTACTCATAAATTCAAATATATCCTTTATAATATAAATACCAAGAATCCTTTGTTGTATAATATGTTGATATATAAATTACCATTTCAATATTTTTACGGTTCGGTACCTAAAAAGGAAAAAACAGAACCTTTATAATATCATTGTTTTTTTCGGTTGTGTGTCAAGATCACGTGGAAGTATCAAACTGACAATAATATCAAATATTTAAATCTATTATACTTCGACGTTGAGAACTTACAATAGATACAAATCCGAAAATTTGAATAATATATAATAATAATTCATAGAAAAAAAACATCAGAAACTTGTATTTATAGTTAATGTGATACAAACTAACTGGCATATGTTGCAAACTTAAGTTTTAGGCGAATTATTTTATATACAAAGTCAATTATGATAAAAACTGCTTAAGAAAGATATACTTTAGAAAAAATATGTATATTAATATAAATGTGAAACATAGCTCTTCGATAATTTCACGTTTGAGGGTGACAGGGTTGCTTGTCAGGAGCTCACTTTAGGGGAGAAATCCCTTATAAATTGCCTCGCTATCTAAATCTGAGAGATAAGTGCGCCTGAACTTTCCAATTTCGCAACACATCAATAACAGTGGCATCGGAGTAACAAATCCATACAACACGGCCGATGGATGCTACACGTGACGGCGGTATCAGATGATTGTTGTCAATTATGATGTAATTATAATATTTTTTTTAATAAATTGTTAACGAAAATAATTTCTAGGTCTTGATATTAGGTTATATTATTTGTCTATCAATGTCATGAGCGGGAGAAAGCTTAACGAAAAAAAAATGAAGATAAAATCCGAAATCCTCAATTCTATCTATTCTGTATCCGGAATGTAGCAGTGTTGGCAGCAGAAATCTAGAGTGAAGTGGCGAAACTCAACACTGCACTTTATCTTGTTACAAGGACCAAAAAATAAAAAAAAATCACGCTCTCATTTGGAAAGTCAACCAAATCAGCGAGGGCGTAGCGAAAATTTATAATACGATTTTACCTAAAATACTTTTTATTAAGCATTTGAGACCATTAAATATTTTTATTTATCAACTATGAAATCAATACCTACATATCTTCCCTTTTAACCGAAAACACAATTAACCAAACGCAATACTGTATATAACTAATACCTATCACCTACACTAATATACCTGATAACTACGTGTGTGTGTGTATGTGTGTGTGTATGTATGCAACTAGTCATGTGGTGATAACGACTTAAACCAATTCTCTAGAATACGGTCCCTAACTCCTATTATTTAATCTCTATTGAAGCTTCAAAATAAGCTTTAGATATTTGCATTAATCTCATATGTAGTTGCTACCTCTTTGATCCTTTTGCTTGTTATTTTTTAGCAAAATCATTCCATTAAAACTATAACATTTTTTTGTATTCAAACATTCCCGAAAATCAAACCCACAACCATACAGCTTACAGTCTAACAACTGCGCGGCGATACGTACTGTTGAATTGTGGACTTATTTGTAATAAATAAAAAAAAATATGATAGCACAGTGAACATTTTTATAGTTGAACAAGGATGAACAAAATGGAAAAAACAGACAATGTTACAAATGTGACTTCCACATTTACATCTATTGATATTTTTGAAACAAAAGACCTTTCCAAATGATCAGTAGACATAACTATATAAATAAATAATTCGTATAAAATCAACATAAAGTACGTTGGTGTGAATTGTGAATAAGTTCCGCCACCCAACACAGGATGTCTCTGTATTAGCGTAGAGAACGCTAATAAAGAAATGCGTGTGGATATCGGTTATCTATTAAAAATGTCTGCATATGACAAATGACACTTTAACGTTATAAAAACTAGTAAAACAGAAATAAAATAAAGTAAATGGTAAATAAAAGAAACAATCATGTTAGGTAAAATTGAAATTATAATAATTTTTAAACACATATGAGAGGCTAAATATGAACTACAATAAATGATACAAACATAAACAATTTCATATTAACCTGATATTTAAATATTTAAACTGATATTACTTATAATATATTTGTCAAGTTATTGCTATAAAGTTGTTCGTCGTTTTCACATAAATAAATAGCATTCTCTCTCGCGAAATGATAATTCTAAGTATCTTTGAGTAGCAAACATTTGTAATAAAAATCTCCCTACAGAGAAGTTAACTAGAAAAAATAAGGTTTAACAAGCATATAAGAATTTCAAAGTAGCTCGATTAGAACGTATGTCTTAGTTGGTCAAAGCGCTTGGACGGTTTCCAAGAGGCGCGGGTTCGAATCCCGCTACGTGCAAAATTTTTATGTTTTCTAAAAAATTAGGTAGATTCCCCTAAGGACTTCTACAATTCTTTATAGAAATAACCTCGTCAAAGGTTTTATATTTATGTCGTGACTATTTTAAGGTTACTATTAGTCATTGTAATTTATTTATGGATAGATGCCGACAACAAGCATGTACGAATTTAATTCATGTCTTCAGTGGCTGGTAGAGTATAACATAAAGACTATAACGTAAAGTTGGGAAGGGTTCTTATTGGATCTGTATATCCGTGGTTAATGAATACAAAACTAACTCCATAAAACAACGTCATATATCGTCATCTCATCGGGAAATCAGCTTTCCTCAGATGGGGATCGAACCCATAAACAATCGATTTTATAGTCATATTTTGTGCTTCAGCTCCATGATTCGCCTCAATGTCCTGGTGAAAGTAATTGATGAAAAATCCACTGATATGACATATAATAGCATAAATTCCATATTAAATAACAATTAAAGATGTGGATAACACACCCAAATTAGAAAACCTGCTTTACACCACTGGAATAATTTACACAAACAAAAAATCAGCATACATAAGTTTTGGTTTTATTTATTGATGGAAAATTACTCGATCGACAAACAGATTATGTTATATATTTTTTCGAGAATTTAATTTTAGCATATGGGATGGTAGAAAACTAGCGATAATCTTGTTTTGAATA
>DVQM01001373.1:0-12259 GCA_018231645.1 Heliconius ricini | reverse complement strand
TAGTGGTAGCACACCTGCTAACAACTGCAGGAGACTCCGGTTCGAATCCGGGCGGGAACCTATAACACACTCCCCTCCGCTTTTGCACTTTTTGATATTTTTTTTGATTTTGCAGTTTTTTTTTATATTACCACTTTATTGAAATAGATTAATTAATAATTTTTATTATTTTCCTTCGTTCAATTTGAAATATGATTAAAAATGATGACTATTTAATATATAAATAAGTTAACTTGTATTTCCGCAACAATATTTTACATTCTTTTTCTGTTACATATTACTATCATGTATTTAATAAATAAGGACGATTAGAGCGAGGATATCAAAATATAAAATATTTCATTTTTTTGAGTCTGGAATCGAACCTACAACCGTTGCGTTTACACACTTGTGTCCCTGCGTCACGAAGGCCTCTAAAATAAATAATAATAATAATAAATAAGAAAAACAAATAAAACAAGAAGTTAAATTAGTTGTTAGAGTAAATATAAAAAATTAAACAAAAGACAAGAGGACGGATCCACAGTTTTCATGAGGTACCGATTCAAAACCCGGTACGATCAAAAGTCTATTTATATGCAAGTTTTGTAAATATGTTTTTCTTTCCTAAGTAGGAGGAATATATTTCGCTACGCCCTCTTATGAGATACTAACTGAACTAAAAAATAATTTTGTAACGTGTAGTTACAAAGATACCTTAATACAAAATTTAAAATTTCATATTATACTTAAAAAAAACGTTTTTTATACTTATTTGGAAAAGTATAAAAATTTGGACATAGCGGGACTCGAACCTGCGCCTCCTCAACGTTCAGTTGAGAACATATGGCCTAGTGATCAGAGCGCCTGTTTTTTTTCCAAGAGGTGCGGGTTCGAATCCCGCTACGCTTTACGCTTTTACGCTTTTTATTTTATTAAAATAATTAGACGGCGTCGTGGCGCAATGGGATAGCATTTGACCGTAACGCCACATTTATAGGTTCTATGACTACCGGACGAATGATAATATTTACATATTTCTCTATCCTCTCTAGCAGATAAAACGCAGCGTTTATTTCCACCACCCACATCACTCAATTGTGTACATAGTATACAAAATATTCGAAAATCGTTTTATTTCATAAGAGCCATAAGGCTCATTTTTGCTTAACCACGGTTGGTTGTAAATTTTATAGACTATGCTGGAAGCTAGAATACACTGGAAGCTTACAAGTCTCCGTGGTGTAGCGGTTATCACATCTGCCTAACACGCAGAAGGTCCTCGGTTCGACCCCGAGCGGAGACATTTATTGGTTTTCTTCCTTATTTTGTATAAATAAATAAATTATTTTTTTTGTTCATTTATATTGCTCATTGTTTAACTTTTCTTCTGCTTATTACTTCGATAAATACATAACAACAGTGGATCATTAGATTATTAGGCGGTTAATACTTTTTATGGAATTTGCAAGTGTTTACGAAAAATATTGTACTTTTCTATTTATGGTAGTCCAGTGGGGACTCTGGGATTTATTAAAGCTCGATAGATTCATATACTAGGGGATTTCTTGTACTCGGCTAAATACTTCCGCCAGACATGAGCTCCACATATATGGCCCTGTAGTGTAGGGTAAAGGATCAGATTAGTAAAAAAAATAGTCATCTGCAAATTCTCGAGCGCGTTAGATTAAAGTAGAGTAAGTTAGTGACAGTGACATAAGGAAAGGGGAGGGCTACAAAGTTGTAAAAAAACGTTATCTCTACATTCTCGAGCGTGGCTAATTTTTTCTTCTGTTTAGAAAAGAACAATTCAAGGATCACGAAACATATAATATCTGGCGAATTCCACATTTTCTATATAGGAGAATTTTTTTTCAGATTTACTTAACTTCTCGTTAGAAAATGTAACGCTTATGTACGCTTGGGTACGACCACTTTTATCATGGAAACAATCAGATTAACATACTTTCATTTTTAAGAATACATAGACATGGACGATACCAAAATGGTTACCGATTTCACTTTTCTTTATTTTTAAATTTAACAACTTATTAACTACGAATATCCCTAGTACCGTGTTGATGTAAAGTCTCTTTCACAGTTCACTAACAATACGCTATCACTGCTTCTATCGTCGCGTAATTAGAGCGCACTATTTGAGACTATCAGCGAACATACAAGTTTATCAACAGGTATGCTATAGTTAAACTTATAGCAATAAGTACGAAAATGAGTTCTTGTTAATACTATTACATTTATGTATCCTAAACTCTACTTAAAATTAAAAATTCTGAAAGGAGACCTAAGTTGGTGTAGTTTCTTTTTTTATTTGTATAGTACTACAACATCTATCTAGTAAATTTTACCTTTGTTTTTTACTTTTCACCCAGTTTCGTCCAGATGACAATTAAACTATTGATTAGTCACTCAACTGGTATACCTATTCAGCCATATGAGTACATTCGTAGCAGTTACGTAGCCATAGACGCTACAAGCGTAGCACTAAACTTTTTTTTAAAACAAACTTTTCTTACTTATCTTTAATTAAAGAAAAAATATATTTATTTAAATTGGTGTTCAAATTCTTATACGTGTGTTAAGTATATGGGTATAGTATCAGTTATTTAAATTCAATTTCGAAATATTCTTAATCAAAAAATATATTGCAAGCGCGTATGAATCGTCTATTGAGTAATAAGCTGGTACCTCTCAGAAGGAAGTTCTGCTGATGGTAAAGTAGTGATACATGATATTAAACTTAAGTAAATAATATATTTACTTAGAAAAATAAATATAGATAGACCAGGCTCTAAATATTTTACTCTCCGTTATTCGCGCAAATTTAATACATTACGTGAAGATTCTTGGAACTCAGCACCACACATTTTTCACCAGAGCAGAGAAAATGTGATTAATTTACACATGATGCTTGAAGCCAAACTCTGTTCCACTGCGACAACAATCGAAAACGAAAATTAATCAAAATAAAGTAAAACGTGTAAAAGTTTACAACAAAATCGAATAAATCCAAACCACATCAACTAATGCATTTTGCGGTTCCCTCAATTATATGATGTGCTTTCAACTTTATAAATCCTTTCCGTTTTCACGACTTTTCAATGTAATTGTTTGTTTTGTTGGATTTTCTAGGATTTTGTGGGATTTTCCGGTGCATTTTGGTTAATGGAAGCATTAACGTAGGATTACTATCGCTAGTATTTGGTTTGTAGCTGTTTAAAAGCGGTTTAAAACTGCGGTCGAAAGAGGCTTACTGCACTTTTCATCATTTTTAATAATGTAAAGCTGTCAATCCGCTTTGTTGCTTTAGTTACGTGCACGATTAAAACTATATTTGGCACAAAATAGTTCTATAAGTACTGTTACAGCTATATTTGATCTAAATTAGCTTAGTTAATATTACAAAATAATACAAAAATAATATTATATTGTATATAATAGTAGTCTTTAGACATTACAGTTATTGATCATCCTTGAATATAACTTTTATTTATGCTATACTAATATTTATTTTTGGACATGAAATAAATCTCTGAAAAACTGTTTTTTTTTTTTTCAAAAAAATCTCTTTGAGATTTAACTTCACTATCTTTACATCAAATATTGTCAGTCTGACAATTTACTACATCAAGCTAAGATATCATTATATTACCTCATGCCTTTTAGTTACTCTTAGTTACGAAGAGAGAACATAGTGTCTTCCATTTTTCGGTAACGATAGAACTCCAAATCGTACTTTGTTTATTTACCTGAGCGAGAAAATGAAAATAATTTCTTTCCCTGAGGGCAATCGAAAATATAACAACCGCGTTTGATCAGTCTCAAAACGCAATATCAGCTGAAATTTATAGAATTTGAAATCTCCAATAAATTTGTATTAAATCTAGTATTTACAATTGCAATATAATTTTAGTATAAACCTAGGTGATTAAGCAAAATTTATTTAAAATTAAAATTATCAACGAATTATATATTTATTTTTAAAAAATTGACATTGCGGACGTCAGTGTGCATTTTATACTTTCTTTTTTTTACCTAACACGCTGTATCCCACACACAACAGGGTAAACGGAGGGATCCTGGGAACCTGAGTTTATTAAGACACTTTCGTTCCTCACTTCACTCACTGGATTCTGGTGGCATTCGACGTATTTTGAATTAAATTTTACGACCTGGACCAATCTACGTTAAATGTAACTTTGAACTTTCCTGCTATAACAATAATAGCTTTATTTGTATGTATTATACAGGATCAACTAATCGATACTTTTAACAGCCGTACGTTGATTTTACCTTTACCAGCACCATCCTCGGTAGTATAGTGGTTAGTATGCCCGCCTGTCACGCGGGAGACCGGGGTTCAATTCCCCGCCGGGGAGCTTTTTTATACTTTCTTTAATTTTCTTTACACGAATGTTAGTGTAAATTACAATCAATATATCTTAGATAGACTGACAACTCAAAATTTTAGAATCGGCTCTGGGTGTCTACATCGCAACAAAGTAAAATAATATAGAGTTAGTTAAAACTATTTCAACTTGAAATATTAAAAAAAAAAACGACTTTACGCTGTATTCCGCACACAGCAGGGTAAGCAGAGGGAACCTTAACTAAGACAGTCGTTCTTCACTTTCTGTAAATTTTTTCGAGGTATTGCGTGTTGAGTGGCGAAAGTCAACCCCAGATTTTTGTCTTGGTGCGAGTGCGGACAGAAGAAATGAAAGGAGTCGAACCAGTCGGGACCGAACCGTCGCTTTACAGTCACAAACTTGTGCCCCCGAGTCACGAGTTCTATCGAAACAAATCTATAATATCACACACCTCTAAGACATGTTGTGTATGACTTGTGTATTGGTAATAGAACATCTCTGCTGCTCTGTCTGAGCTTACCTTCCGTTTGAAGATTAAATATCCTTTACCTAGAACTCAGACGGTATTTCCATTACATATTGTGCTCATATTATTAATACTTTGTGATTCAATTCTAAAACATCAGACGGCGTATTATAGATGTGAGTTCGATTCTTATTCGAAGTACAGGAAGATATATACAAAATGTTTTTTAAATCTTTACACTAACTTTACGAAACTTCAAATACATGAACAGAACAGAAAACTATAATCGATATTCCTATAACTAATTATGGTTTTTTAGTCCAAAATTTATGTAGAGACCTATAAACATTTTAAAAAAGTACGACGAACAAAAACTTTCCTTCTTGGGCTGGGTTTTCTTTCCATCGTGATACTATAAATTATAAATATTCTAAGCTAAGAAGTTAAAAAAGAACAAAGATAAACATATAAAAAAATTGTAATCTAGGAAAAGGTCTGTAAAGGCTCTCTTTTATTATTCAAAGAAAGAAAAATCTCTTAAAAATATTATGAGAAGAAAAACGATTAAAAAAGAAAACAAAGTGTAGCCTTTTAAACATAAGTACATACATATTTTTAAATATAAAATTTATATACTTGTGTTTAAACGGCTATACTTTGTTAGCGATAATTTTCAATAATGAACTACTAATTTTACATCTAATTATTTTTTATAACAAAAATTAAATTTCCTCTTATAATGCCCTCTACTGAAACATCCTGCAAACTGCTGTAACGTAGGTACAATATTGAATGTATATTGCAGGGTGTTGCAACTTTGATATGCAAAAATATCAATAAAAATTTTCTTTTTTATTAATATTTTTACATTTCATTTAAATTCAAACGGTCAACGTCAGGTTCAATGTGTGGAATGACATCGAAACGATTAACTTAATATCAAAGGTTAGGAAGGACTTCCTAACCTTTCTCATATCTATAAACGCAAAAAATATTGGATTCAATCCAATAGTTCCTAAGATAAACTTGTCCAAAAAGCAAAATATAGTTTTATAATGTTAATACAAATTGAAATGTAATGGAATAATAATAGCTTACATGCTCAATACTAAAAGCAACAAGTACCCGGTGCTACGAGGCTACGAATCTGCTACGTTACTTATTAAAACATATTTATGTATGTCGATAGCATAGATTAATTATTATAAAAATTGATGGCAACAGTAAAAATTTAAATTATTTTCTTCACAATATATTCCAGAATATTGGATGGTAAGCAGAGGGAACCTAGTGTTCTAACATACCTTTTTCTCCGACCGCCCTGTCTCTTTCGAGACATAGCGTGTCGAGTACTGAACTCAACGCTGTGCCTTGTCTTTTATTTTTATGGAAATCAAACACACAACCGTCCCATTTACAGCCTGCCACGCCTCGATGAACTTAATATATTTCTAAAATCTACCTAGCGAGCTAGATATTTTGCCTATGGTTGGCCACTAAAAGCCACAAACACAAGGTTGCAGTCAAATTATTGGTGGATTATTGGCTTTTCAGTTATTAAAGTCTAATCCTTCTATTCAAAATAGTAAACAATAGTCTGAAATGATGAATACTACGTGGAGCGTCTGAGTGGCTGGTTCGCTTAAATAATAGTGAATAGTATAAAATAATATTGAAATATAATTTTATGCTTAATGCTGTAATAATTATTAATAAGAGCTTTGATTTTCACAATTATTACACATTTTAAATGAAAGTATTCAACCGGATTAATGGCGTATATTTAGTATTGTTTTTAGATACGCGATGTTTCGGACACTTTACTGTAATCCGTGGTCTGCAATTATTTATATCAAACTAACGCGGTGATATACGCGACTAATCCAGTATATCTTAAATAATTATTAAGTTTGTATAGATTGGCGGAACTCTACGCCAAACCGGGTGGTAATCAGACCCACAATACTATAAGATATAGCTAATAAGATGTAAATACTTTCGTACAATGTTTGTACCTTGTAACTACAAAATTTCTGAACGATGTCTGCAAGTTTGCGGGTTCCCTGTCTGAAACGTTCCGCAACTATCAAAGATATTCGAACTTCACCTTGCATCGCTTTATTATTTTCTAACAGGTATTTCATAACAGTCATGGCGCAGGGGTACAAGCGTATGACTGTAAACATAACAGGTTATTGGTTCAATTTCCACTCGAAAACGTGAAATATTTAATATATTCCCTTTGTCGATCTGGTCACTAGCCTCCTTCGCCTTAAGAATTCGGCAAAAAGTTGTGAATGAAAATGTATTAAAGGGAACGGGAGTTTTAAGAGTAGGTTCCTAGGTTCCCGCTACCTATCTTGCTATATATAAAAGTATTTCAGGAAATATAGTGAATTTTAATTTATTACTTAACAGTCGTAACAACGTCTCAAATTCACTGACGGTTGAGTAGTTTGTCATTTACATTAAGTGGGTGCGACTTTTGATGTTTTTTTTTATAATATTGCTATGATTTTAATTTTAGAATTTAAGTATTTTAATTTTTTATATATTCGAGGCTAGGATAAAGCGCGGCGGCATTGAATTCTGCCACTCAAGACGCGCTGTCTCGAAAATAAGTTTAAGCACTGTACCAATAGTAGGCCTCTAAAGTATCTGAGTACACTACAGGTCCTCGCTCCATCAACAGACCAGCTCGATGTCACCATATTATTTAATTGTCTTCTAAGACACGTAAAAGTGCTGCGGAGGGTATGCGGGGAAGTCAAATGCAATTTCTATCAATTAGATTACTAGAACTCCGTCTAAATTCTTTACGCCCAAAGATAGTTTTAATCAAATTAAGTCATATTTAGTTTCCACAATATTGTCGAATGTTATATTTCGAATTGTTATTAACTAGAACGTTACAATTTCGACTATTTCGTTAATTCAGTACCAACAATTGCAAAATACATATTATATTAGCTGAATGCAACATTGTATAAATAATTCGATTAACTCTCCGGAAGCAAATGAAGCAAATTCGTAGCTCAAATTCTGTTTGGATATTCTATTATCCTCGAAATGTGGTTGCTATAAACGGCCAACGTAAGTTCTATCTAGGTAATATTTCTTGAATACGTATATAATATTGCTAAAGGCAAAGTAGTGCGTTGAAATCCAGGAAAATAGCGTAAAGCTGATGTATATAACCAAGAAATTTCATTTTGATTATATTTATTTGGGGTAGACGCAGAAGTAAGAGGTTTATTAACGAAGTCCTCATAGTTTGCTAAGAGGTCTCGGCCTGTCTAAAATTATAACAAATAACTAGAACGTATTTCAAAGATGACCGTCAATGTACCTAAGGGACTTTAATTCCTTACACTTCGGAAGGCCCTGGCTCTGTTCTTAGCTCCTCATACTGCAACGCGATGGTTGCATATATGGTATGCTAAAACATTACTGGTTATTTTTTATTAATATCTCTAAAGTACGTTAAGAAATCAATACAAAAGACCATACAGTTAGTTTCGTTAATTTTGTGTTTTGATTATTCTATATTTAAACTATTTTCAATACAATGCAATAATTCGAAACATACATACATTGTGAAATGCGTTTAGATAACAAATAATAGATGAACGGATGAATTTTGAAATAGCATTAATAACATTTTTTGTATTTATTGAGTAACGCAGTAGAGAATTGTAGGTAATTTAAGACAATCTTTTAGGTTTACCTACGACTTTTTAAAATATGACTAGTCACCGCCCGCAACTTTTTATTCCGTAAACTTTAAAAAGTTATATGAAAAATCTCGTGCTGCTCCGTTTTCGTACGAATTTCGAGAAATGATCTCTTAGTTCTACCCTACAGATTTTATAGAGAAAAATTTTACACACATCGATGATATTTATCTAATATCTTTTTGTCACTCCCTTAGAGACAGAGTAAACCTGGAAAATGTTACATTTCTCACTTTTCACCACAGCTGTCTGGGCATTGCATGTTGAGTCGCCATACAGTTTTCAACGCACCAACACCAAAAAAAATGTCTACGTTATATTCGTCCATTTGGGAATGATAAACAATTATTGAGACATAAATTGATAACAGCTAAGCCAAGTTAGTTACATAGATAAGAACTACTTTTATAAATGTAATCCAGATTACAAACTATCGGCGTTCTGGATTTCAAAAATCCATTCGCTGATTGTACAATAATAGATAATTTTTGTATATGCGTACGCTTGTTTGATACAATATCGTTATTTATTTTAACTTTTAACTGTATTTTTTTAAAAGTGCAATTATGTCATTAATATTATATGTGTGTATATGTTGGTTTATTTGTGTGTATATGTTGGTTTGCGTGAATCGGAGCATTTTAACTAGATTAAAAGAAATCGTAAAAAAATAACAATTAATAAACCATTGTAAAATAGTATAATTGTAATAGGTATTAAGATATTCAGTTAAATATATAGAAATAGGAATTGAATACCTGAAGATAACTATGTCTAGTTGTAAGTCTAGTTTAAGTAACAAATGAAAACAAAATAAAATTAAAGCTGACAATTTTGAAAAACTTTAAATTAGGTAGTGGTACTTAGTTAAAATGTATAAAACACAAGTCAAGTGCGAGTCGGGCTAACCCACTGAGTATTCCGGTACCGGGAAGTACAACTTAGAAAAATTGACAAACTTAAGTTTCCACTAATTTTGTATTTTTCTCTTTTCTTTCGGATATTTTCCTTTATGTGTAATGCAAGTTCTAACTTCTTGCCAAATTTAATAAGTGTAGGTTTACGAGCATACGTTCTCATTTTATAAGAAACTAACTTCAAATATTAGTATGTAATGTTTATTTTCTATGAAAAAATGTATAGAACATTTTGACTCTTCGAATTTTTCCTTCCTTTGTATGAATTTCATAACTGTAGATCTATGTAGGTTTCGATTATGCGGCAAACTTCATGGAAATTGCAGCAAAAACGGTAAATAAATGATCCTATCTCTGATTGCCTTACTTAAAAGCTTAATTTTTTCTATGCATCAAGGGAACGTAGATTTGAATATTTAATATTAATTTCAGCTTGATACCGCTATAGACAGACAGACCGCCACAGACGTACAGCCGGACATCAAAATAATCCTCTGCGAGTAAGGGTTATTCATTTTGAAGAACGGAACCGTAAAAACTTAAACTCTATGTTCTTTCTTTTTCATATCTATTCTGTTATAGCAGTATAGTGGGTAAGTTCAAATATGCGTCAGTTGTGATCGGACAATACACGTGTACACATCGGCTTGCATTTTATTCAAATATTATTTCGAAAAGACTACAAGCAGGGTTACTATAAGAAAAAAGCCATGAATAAAATTCATATAGCAATATGAATGATCATATACATGTATGATATAAATATTGTGCTATTAAATTCATAACATAAATTCGCAAATTATAAATATAATATGCATATAAAAGGTGAAACTCGCACAGCACATCTACATAATGTATCGTACATAGTTATAACCACATTCGCTTGCAATGGACACCTCGTCAGTGGAGCTACATTCCATTACAGTACATTACAGTACAACAAGAAAAAAATAACTTTACATACTATAGAAGCGAGTTCGATTTTCGCTTAAAGAATCTTATTTTGAAGGGTTTGAAGTGTAAAAGCATTAATTTGATGCTAAAAACCTTCAGAGTTCTAATTTTACAGTTAAATATAGGGTCTATAAAGTACACGGTCCTTTTCAGTAAATTCTGTTGGTTTTATAAAATGCAACAGTTACAGATGACAATATAAGTAAGAAATATATGAAAATCTAAAGAAAATATTCTGTAAGAAAAAGTGCATATTAATTTTTTATGATATGATGATATAGTTATTATAAATGTGTTGAATTTAATTTATTAGAGTTTATAACAAAAAAAGTAACCTAGTAACTAGACATCAGATGCATTTTGCATGTTTGCGTATGCAAAAGCATATAATTCAATGTTTGATATTATTTGTATGATGATAGAAAAAAAATCGAGATTGAATCGAGATTGAATGTTGAAATATCGGTCAGTTTTATAACCATACGGTTATAAAACTGACCGATATTTCAATATTTAGGATTTTAAAATATAAATCTCTTTCTGTGCGTTTGGTCCTTCCTTCTCGACTATTGGTGGGTACTACTTTGGCCTCTCACGGTTTGGACCTCTATTATAAAACCTAAGAGGCCAAAATTAGCTAACGATAGGTCAGGAAGCAAAGTCACCGAATATTATTAACATATTTTAAATCGATTTACATATAATGAACCACTCTAATGCAAACTATTTGGAACCGCATCTGAGCTTTGTAAGCTGTTACACTTGTTTATATTGTTTTTATATAGGAAAGAGTCACTTTGGTGTGGAATAGATGAAGATGTACACCATTTCTTGGTGGAATGTGTTCTGAATGTTGAGGCTCGTCGAAATTTATGTTGTCGTTTTAATTTGAATTTAATGGATTTATGGAGTCCCTAAATAAAAACAGATTCAAAAAAAAGAGTCACTTTATCTAATTAAATTAAAAAAAAGGTTTTCCTATAAATTCTAGTTATGAAGGTAAAAGCTTATATTACTAACTTATTTTTAATTATATTTTTTAGGTATTTCAAAGTAACTCTATATATATCTTCTGCAATGTCTATGTAGGTCGTTGTGACGCAGTGACACAGTCTGACTTCAACAGCGGTTGGAGGCTCAATTTACATTCGGAACACCAGAGCGAAGAAATGAAAAAAAAATACTAATAAACAAACTGATTACATATATTGATTTTCAGAAACCTTTTAACAGAGTGGACCATAAGATGCTGATAGACATAATTAGCTTTCACTGGTTTCCGTGGAAAGGAAATCTTATGATTTATTGTTAGACAAATATGATTTACTAAATTTAGCCTGGAGACGTATACAGCTGAGTACCATGTTACTTTATGATATATGTGTAAATATGATTGTATACAGGGTGGAAGTGTGAAACTAAAGAAGTTAAGATGTGTAAACAATTTTTTTAGATTTTTCTATGTACAATCTATTTACTTAAATGCATATATAACAACGTGACGGAATTACTTGTAATAATCAAACTAATTAAAACAAATAAAACGACTTTAAATACTTATAAAGTACCGACGTACTTATATCGTACGTGTCTCCAACAGTGGCGAACTCTCCATATAACGTCATATAAAAATTTAACCATCCGCCACTATTTAGGTTCAAACTTAAATTTTATTCAAAAATATCGCAGGTCAAATAGTCACCTTCTCTTTTGAAGTCGGTTAAAACAATACAAAGTGAATACTTAATTAATATTTCCATGTCTTTGCTCTGGTGTCGAGGTTAAACGCGGCGTTGAGTTCTGCCACTCAACACGCAATGC
>DVQM01001372.1:0-12260 GCA_018231645.1 Heliconius ricini | reverse complement strand
TATATATATATATATATATATATAAACGCTTTATGTGTGCCATATGAGCTTTAAACATTAATCGGTATGAAATAACATTATTTTTTGCTTTTTTTCACTATTTGATGCATATAATGTTACAGGTATCAAAAGTTAATTATATAATATGCGTATTTTTTTTCAAATGTTAGTTTTTCTTTTATTACATAATTGAAGTCTGAAAACATCTGTAGGTAAATTCCAGATAGTTATATTATTGGTGACATTGTTTTAAAATAGTTTCGAAATGGAACAGAGTTTCTCCAAACTCCTCTCATCCTACTATAGTAGGCTATGAGGCGTAAAACTGCAGAAAAAAAAATTAATTAAAATTATATAGCAAGACAACATTTCCTATAAAGCTCTAGGTGTCCCACAGTAAATTTGTTTCGTTTGAAAGATATCAATCTTTAGCCACTAAAAAAATATATTGTCAATATAGATTAATATTCTATTATTGAGACCAGCGGGGCTCTGCTTTACAATTATTCGAGAGAATGTATTATTTTCATTTTACCGCTCCGCTTGTAGTACGGCGGTGATTTCTTCTACAAGACCCAATGTGTCCAATTCAGGATATAGTGTAATACCATAGTGTATAGTAGTCCGTCATCACAGTTAGACTCAAATCCGAACTTAAAAAAAGTTCAATTTAATTTACTTCACCTTTATTAGATGATAAAGATAAGTTTCGGTTAAATATTATTTTGTTATATTATATTTTTTTATTACTTGATGAATTATCATAATACGCGTAATATAATATTTTTATATTTGGCAAAGAATATGTATGTATTATTTCTACAGGGATGAATGCTTTAGCGCTAATTCTCGATTATGTTATAAATGTTTATAACTATTTTGTATACTTAATTATGAAATAAATATTTTTTTTTAATTATTTGTTTTTTTTTTTTAATTTAATGAGGAATTTTAATTATCAATATTCTTAATTTAAAAATAATTTTACGTTTAGTTAACAACTTCTAAGGTGATACTAATGTACCAATTTGTTTTAAAAATTAAATTTACATAAATAAACTATTTAAAAATTTAATAATAAAAATATAATAATTTGTTTATTTTTATTAAAACGTTGAGCGTTGGGAAATACAGTAATAAATGTAATCCTGGCAGATTTAAATGAGAAACAGTGCATCTTAATTTTTGTTGAATTTTGGCACTTAAATCCGCTAAATTTCTTTTTAAAGATTGTAACACTGTTATGATATATACATATATAAAGTAAGTGATGACTCACATAATGATTGTAGGTTCAATATCTACTTGAAAACAATAATATTTTTAAAAAAATCGTTACAGCATATAAGCTATATTTATAATGTGTAGAAATGTTTTATTACTATTTTTTGTTGGCCGCTCAGCTACAGTTTTAAAAAAAAGCAGCCGCTGCGAAATTTTCAAGACATGTCCTTTACAAATAAATTAAATAATATATTTCATAAACTTTAGAAGTTTAGACTCAAGAATCTCTAGTCTAGATCAATTAAATAAACAAATGTATTTAACTTTACTGTAAGCATTGTATATGTGCTATGCTATGGCAACAATTTCACCAAACGTCATAAACAAATATGGCGTTTACGCTTTGCTTTGTGTCTGTAGCCTGTACATATATGATGTACAATACGACCTAATAATTTATTTAAAAAGGCTTCCTTATTAACGACAGATGCCAAATATAGTGAATTATGTATTACAATTATAATGAAAAAATAAGATTTACAACGATGCCAGTTAAACTATAAATGAAATAGGTAAGTTAAAAACTTTTATTTATTTCAAGAAATATTCGTTTTTATACTAGGAAATGTTAAATAATTAGCTAAAATGGTTGCGTGTTAATGTGTTGTATTAACAAACTAGTTGTTTGGTTAATTGTATTGGTAATTTCTTTTTCTTTTACTTTCACTTTTGTTTGGACACAACTTGAACATTCTTTTAATATGACTCACAAAGTTTATTGCCATTGCCCTTTTAATTGTTGGATACAATTGATTAATTTGCGCCAATTATTTGCTTGCTGTTAATTATTATTTGTGTGGTGAAAAAGTTTGGTGCGATTCTGTTTGAGAAGTCAAATATCTCCTTAATGATTGATTTGAATTTAATTTTAGGATACCTTTTTAATAGTCCTTATTTAAATTAAAGTTTAAAATTTAGTTCATATATTTAATATCAACATTTAAAAAGATACTTAAAATAAAGCTAAATTTAATATACTGTGAGTTTTAATTTGAAAATGTATTAAAACTAAGTTATTGTTTTTGATTAATTAGTATAGCACATAAACAAATCATTACTAGGAAAAATAAAATAATTCATATAGAATGATTTGTTGTAATGATGTCATTTAATTCTCGATAAAAGCCTAACAAGTGTGAGTTGATTACAACTTATATGTCCACACAATTTAAGAAAAAGGGTTTTGACAGAGGAGAAGATAAAACGGCAAGTAGATAATCAACAAGTGATTGTATAAGGGTTTTGTATATTTCTGTTGACATATGCAACTTTAAAAATTGAAAAAATATTTAGTAATTTTGTCATAAATTTATTGAGTTGCAAGACAAACTGAAATGATATTGTTTTAGTAACTAATAGTTGACAGGTAAGACAGTGATTGTGGTTGCAATTAATGTTAAAATTTTTAGTTATAATTGTATGTATTTTTATTATTATATTTTTCGCATATAGCAAAATAAGGGGATCCTAGTGCTAAGATTTGAAAATGGTCCAATTTCTGATTGATCTTAAGACATTGTGTATTGAGTGATGGGGCTCTACACCTGCTTAGTCTACCAGTACAGAGATAGGAAAATAATTAATTTTCATGGATATTATTAGGATTGAACTCCTAACCATCACAAAGTCAGTGTATTCATTAACACAAGCTTCCTGGGTTTATAGTATGACTAAATATCTTATTATAATTTAAAAAAAAGTATATATTTTAGGTGGCCATTTTACACAATGTCATCTAGTTATGATGAAGGACCAGTATACTACAGGGAAATTCAGAAAAATGCATATCTTAAAAGGATACCTAATGATGGTAATACCAGCAAATTGAGGCCTTTGGGTCATAAGGTATTTTTTTTCTCATTTTTATAAAAATAAAATACACAACTTTATTGTTAAATCATATTTAAAACAACAAATAATATAATAGGCAGTCTTTAAGGGGCAGGCAATATAATAGGCATAACAAAAAAAATATAATAGGCAGACTTTAAGTTAAAACAGTGACATCTTCCAGGTAACCTTAAGGTATAAAATAAATATTCCTAATGGCCTAGAATTGGATCATCCTGGTACTGGTGGTGTAAGAGGTTACTAAAGTACGTGTGGTAGAGTCACGTCGCCAGCAATGGTAACACGCATGGGCAGACTCGACTATATCATTACCACCCCCGGCATTTAAAACCGGCGTGAAGTAGTGGCTTTAGGCCACTGCGTATCGCATCAGGTATTGCCGGGCCCTGGTGCCTAACCCACCTTAAAGGCCGGCAACGCACCTGTAGCTCCTCTGATGTTGCACGGGATCGTGGGCGGCGGTAATCACAGGTGACCCGAACGCTCGTTTGCATTGTCTTTTCCATAAAAAAAATGTAAAAAAAATATGTTTACACTAGTGACCTACACCCTCTTTAAGTTATTATCTTATAGCCAAATTAGGCAAAATGCTTTTTATATACAATTTAGGCTATGTATGTATAAGCAATATTATTCTAAAGATTTTTCTAAATCTGTTTAGTAGATTTTTGTGAAAGTTGATCAAATATCCATCCTCACAAACTGTCACGTTTGCAATATTAGTTAGACAATACAAAAAGCAGCAAGTAATGATAATGTAGTATTAAGACATTCTATTTTTTACTTTTTGGGTATTTTAGATGCATTTTACACATGATTTGTGAACTAAATGCAACAATTGTAGGTTCAATGACCACTTGGAGAAATATTTTTTTAATATTTTTAATTTCCTCACTCTGCTAACAAGACAAAGCAAAGAGATGTTGAGTTGCACTACTAAAAATGCAATGCCTCCTTAAGCAATAAGTGAGTATAGAGATGCCTTACAACTACTTTAAGTAAAGACACTTCGTTTTCCACATTCCACCACATTTGAGACATTATAGTACTTTACAGGCTTTGAATGTAGTCAGACACAAGGCAAGGGAAGTGAAAATAATCAATTAACGTATGAGATGGAGGTTGTACTAACCTCCCAATAGATTCTCAATTTCTCCAGAAATCCCGTTTAAAGAAGACGTGGACAACCGTCGACCTAGTTTTAAAGCAGAGAAAGAGAAATAAAATAATTCTCTCGTTATAGGAATCGAAACCACAATAACCGTATTTGATGGTCTGAACCCCTACCCTACACATAAATTTAGAGCACCATTTTTTTTATGGAAGAGACACGGCAAACGAGCGTTCGGGTCACCTGTTGGTAAGTTCGGTAAGTAAGATTACCACCGCCCACGGCCACAACACCAGAGGTTACAGGTGCGTTGCCTGCCTTGAAGGTGGGTTGGTTACCGGAGCCTGGCATTACCTGATACGAAACGCAGTGGCATAAATCCACTACTTCACGCCGGTTTTAAATGCCGGGGGTAGTAATGATGGTCGAGTCTGCCCATGCGTGTTGCCATTGCTGGCGACGTGACTCTACAACACGTACTTAAGTCCCCTTTTACGACACCACCAGTACCAGGATGATCCTATTCTAGGCCGGGATCACACGGCACAAAATCATTTTCCACTTTTCGCATGTATTTGATACATTACGCATGATTAATATTTGATACATACGCACGCTTAAACTCACTTTATATGTATAAAAATATTCCATTTATCCTTATAGTGATCGCACTTTCAAACATAGCATTTGATTGATTTAGCCTGATTTTTTATTTATGTATGTCTTTTCCTTATTGTCTCTAGAAAACATCATTAAAACCGATGTGGACGCTCTTCTGTATACACAACGGAAGAACACCGTTCCTAGAACAGTATCCAGAACAGGATTCTCCTAACACACAAGCACATAAGCCGACATGGAGGGCGTGTCTTAAAACAGCGAGACATGTTACGGCAAGTGTTAAACCTCATCCCGGAGAGGAATATGACTTCCTGGTTGATACTGATCATGGACCTGTTAGGATGCTTGCGCCTGATTGGTGAGGATTTTGGACTTTAGTTTGGGGTTTTCAGGGAGGTAATATGCGTTTTTTAACGTTTGTTTAGTTGGCAGAGTGAATATAATGTTAAGAAATTCCGTTCTTCAAGCACTGCCCAATTTTGAGATATTTGCGTGTTGAGTGACGGAATTCGATGCCGCGCTTTGCACTCTAGAGGATGAATTATTTAATATTTTTATTTTCACGCTTTGAATTCCGCTACTCAACACGTAATGCCTCAAGAATTCGCTGACATGTGGGGAAAGAAATATCTTAATGGGGATGGAGTGTCTTAACACTCGGTTTCCAGGTTCCCTATTGGTATCCTGCTATTTTCGAAAAACAGCGTAAAGCTAAAAAATAAATACTATAATTTATTTTTGCCTAGAGTTTGTTGTATCGTAGTGGGACAGCGTCTGACTTAATTATATATTAAAATGGCCTTATCAAGACCGTAAATAAATTTGGTAATAAAAAATATATGATTTCCAGGGATTCAATGCAAGACTGGGTAACAGTTCTCCGCTCTAAACTCCATGAACTGAGAATTCTTACGCGTGGAGAAAATTTGTATGGCGCTCCGCCGGTGGCCCCTGTACCCAGGGCCGCGGCAAGGGATCCCACTTCACCTTTACCCCCGACTCCGCCGGTACCACCTGATAGGTGAGTTGAATATTAACGCACACGCAAACACAATAATAATCTCCGATATTCCCCACGCTTTAAACGTTAAGCTTGTATCTAATTATTATTTATTATAGACTCTCGAGTTTCAGCACTCTTCTAGTTGTTGCTACGCTAGGCAATAAAGTCTTGCCGCGAAAACTTAAAAAGCATCCAGCTATCCAGAATAATACAATTCATAGCTAAACATTATTAAATATGATCATTTCCCTAAACATGGTCGAACCAACAACCATCACATGTAAAATGACAAAGAAAGCAACTAAAAATCATATGATTATTGGATGACTCTTATATTGTTAGATTAATTGACCAATAATTTCATCAAAATCAGTTTGAAGAAATTGGTTTTAAACGCTTATAAGAACGAATTAAAGATTCTTCTAGAAGTAATGTCTATTTTTTTATCATTACAGAGTTCCAGGAATAGATCTTACTCCAATTAATCGTGCTATAGAAACAGTTGATCTTCCTACTACTTCTAATTCTTCCACGACATCATATACTACTACAACATCTATTACTTCTGTGACTTCTATAATTTCTACAACTTCTATGACTTCAGTAACTTCAACTATTAATCAATCAATTTCAACTTCACTTGCAACGACTAGCAACAGTACAAATCAAACTTCATCAACTTCAATTCTACCAAAGTCAAATCTAACTTTCTCCAATGTAACTTCATTAGCAAATTCATTGGCTTCTACTGAAGTTGATATATCTAATTGGGAACCCTATTCCTTGCCAAGCACGAGTCGTGAAGTTGAACCTAAAAGTATAAAAGTTTGTGGACAGAATATTTGTTTGGATAATTCGATTTTTAAACGTGAAGTTACGGACAGTGATGAAGAGTTCTTCAATGAAGTGGACCAACTTCATGATGAAGTTGAACAGCTTCAGGATGAAGTTGAATATAAACAGCGGGTGGTTGTTAATAATGATGAGAATACAGGAAGAGATGGAGAGTAAGCATTTCTTTTTGAAAATTGAAATATTAAATATAGGAAGAATCGAACTCACAACCTACTGCGTTTATAGTGACACGATTGTACCCATGCTCCACGATTGGACCCGTAAAATTGTAGCAAATATAGCAAATCCGACGTATAAGCTATACTACTTTAAAGTTTCACCTAAATCCATTCAAAAAGTTGAGCCAACATATCCTTACATAAATTTTCACATTTATAATACTACTATAATTTAAATTGTTATTGACATTATTTTTTGTCGTTTTCTAGTGTTTCCCTGAGATCTAACATAACTGTTATTCAAGTATCCAACAAGGAACCTCCACACACGGCTATACCAGTTCTAGGACCGGAAACGAACGTATTCGACTTTGAATTTAAACAAAAATTAACCATCCAAGATAGTAATAACCAAAATTCCAATTTTATAAACATTGTCAATACTGAAACTAATACAGTCACAGACAAACCCGATTACGAACACCTCAGCTTGACCACAACTGTTAATTTGACAGCTGACAACACGGCGGTTAATCTGTCAGGTGACACGTCAACGGTCAGTTTGACAGATGTCAATAACGAAGGGCAGTACGAAAGGTTGTGCATGGCGTCCACGTCTAACGCAAATGCTTCGCCATTGCCCATAAGAAGAATAAAAAAGTTAGATAAAATAAGAAAATCGTCTTTACCAAATTTAGAAGTTGAATCGAATTACGAATGTTTATTTCCATCTGGCAACACTGTCACTAATATATCAAATGGCAATTTAAATCGTGTGTCACAAACACAAAATGGCCGATCTAATTCTAGTCAAGTTGGCAGCACTGGTCATAGTGTTTTGAGTAATGGTAACACTGTCAATGAAATGGAAAATTCTAGAATAGAAAATAGTAGACTAAGAACAAACGTGGAAAGATCTAGAAGTCAAAATGCATATGATGTTACTCCCAGACGGAGGGAAAATAGGATACAGAATAATAGTCCGAAGGGAGAAGTTAGAAATGGTAATTATATTATTTTATACACAGTGGCACAGGTTTTGATCATGAATGCGACATTGTGGTTTCGATTCTTGGTCGGGGGGAACAAATAAATTACATTTCTGTGTGGCTTTGAATGCTGCCATTGTACACATTATTCCTGCAGCATTGACAATCGATTGTCCTAATGGTAGGTTCACACTGCCTGTAGGCAGACAGGAGTTGGTTTCAATCCGCAAGTGACACGGTAGGCAGAGGAAGCCTAGAGTTAAGATACTTCCCTTCGCATTTTCCGCAGAAAACGGGACGTGTCTGTATTTGTGTGTATCTGTGGGTCTGTTCATTATCAATTCTTTAAAAAAAATTATTGAAAGAATTTTTTAATTTATTTAAATTGTTTCTTTCGTTTGAAAATGAAAATATTTAAAGCCGTTTGATTATTATCATTTATATTTTAGGTGTTACTTTACTGTTCAAAGTTTTTTGTGTCGAGAGTTTTTAATGCTTCTTGGAAAGTTATCGTCCAAAGTCGTCGGTTCACATCCCGCTGTGTCCTAACTCTTATACGTTATATGAACAAATATTTTGGTACCTTTCAGAGAAACCTGAAGGCCAACAGAAACCAATATGGCGGCGCGGTTTGACAGAACTGTCACTACTGAGCCGTCTCCGTGGAATAGCTCAGAATAAAAGACAAGAGAGCCCTAATAGAAATGAACAGGAGGATAGGTAATTCAACTTTTGTTTTCTATTTATAATATCGTATGAATAAATATGTGAATTATTTTTTACATAGTAAAAGTGAAACTAGATCTAAATCAGTTTATCCGTTTAAGAGGAAAGGCGGTATAGAACTATAGACATATATCTAACTAAAATTAAAAGTTTTTAGCTTCACTGTCTTCATATTATGTTTATGCGATACATATATTGTGCAGGCAGAGGAAAAATATCTTGTCACTATGTTCCTCACACGCCAAACTTTTGATGTTTAGTGTTGCGCAGTGGAGCTGAACGCCGCGCTGTGCTACCAGTGTGGGGGGATAAAATAATTCCCCCGATTGGGAATTTCACATTCATATTTGTCTTTTAACTATTAAAAAAATACTTTAATAATCTCTATCATATTGTCCACGGCAATATTAGGCCGAATGATATGAATTGTGCCCTTAATTTTTTTTAATAATGCTTTAATATTTTTTTTTTTAATTTAATTTCAGAGGCGTGACGTCACCGGCAAAAGTAATACACAGATCTCGTCCGGCGGCTAGAGTGGACAGTTCTAGAAGACGAAGCAATTCACTGACTAATAGTATGTATTTTTTAAAAAGCTTCACGCTGTATCTCACACGTAGCAAATTAGACTAAGGGAACCTTGTGTTAAGACACCATCTTTTTTTTCCATAAAGATTCCTGCCTCATTCTCGAGGCATTACAAGTTGAGTGACGGAACTGAACGCCGCGATTTGTCAGAATGAGGAAATGAAAGTATTAAATACAAGCAGTTTAAAAATCCGTGTTTTGAGTTCTATTATATTTATAAATGCCCAGAAAAATAGATCGTCTCATATATCTTTCATGTAGAGACAGCCATCGGTTGCATGCTAGTTATATGTATACATTTTGCTGTAGTGGGACATCGTCTGACTGTAATCGTGATGGTTGTGGGTTCAATTCACATGAACGGAAGATATTATTTTCATTTGCTTCCTCTGGTTGCCTTTTTCCACATAAGAGGATAAAGATATTATTTTCATTAGCTTCCTCTGGTTGCCTTTTTCCGCATAAGAGGATACGCAGAGAAAACCTAGTGTTAAGTCATTCTCCACTTTCCGCCCACTTTTTAAGATATTATAAAAAAAGGAAATAACGGAAAATAGAAAATGTGTTGAGTGCCCAAACTCAATGCTGTGATTTGTCTAGTTACCAGAACGAGGTAAAAATATTTAATATATATATATATATAAATATTCATAATGAATATTTAAGGTCAATCACCCCCAATCCCATACAACCCGGCGCTACAACCGCTCCGCACGCGTCAAGTGGCGGCCTTGAGGGAGGAACAGCGCAGAGGCGCGTGTATAGCCACTTCGATTCCCGGTGGTGACGCGCCGGTGTTGTGCGAGTGTGAGAATAGAGTTTGGTGAGTTTCATACATGAACATCATCTATTTCTATACTTATAATAAAATCGTAACGGATCAATGTCTATACATTAAAGACATGTATAATATTATTGGGGACCTTTATTAATGTAATGGAAACCAAAACAATGATTTCGAAAATTTCTGTCTGTTTGTCTATGTGTCTATGTTCACGCTAATCTCAAAAACGGCTTAACTGATTTAAATGCAGTTTTCACTATTGTATTTTGGCAAACTTCCGTTAACACTTAGTGTTTGTTTTATTTATAGTCCTGTACGTTTACAGTCACAGTTTGTACCCCTGCGCCACGACTAGCCTCTACTGTACTTAATATTTATACTAAAATGATGTTTTACCCTCAGGATAGCAAAATGGGGTACAAGTGGCTATAGGTGTGGAGGTCGTATGGGGGACCGCCTCGCCGGGGTCGCGGGTTCACAAGTGACCAGTTTGGCTCAAGCAAAACATTTAATGAAAAACGCTAATACGCCTTTTGTGAGTATTTGTTTGTTTTCATATAGAGTATCATATTAAAGCTTTGGTTTATGTCAAGTAAATAATTAAGAAAACGTATAAAAAATTTAAACGTAGCGGGATTTGAACACGCGCTTTTTGTTTACCGTCCACGTGCTCTGGCCAAAATACTTATGCAAGCGCTTCAAACTATTGTTCGTTTTAAATAGTATTTATCTCACTTTTCTCCTAACATTTCAAAAATCATGTCATCAAGGCATAGGTTGTTCAGTGGCTTCACTTAACGCCAAGTTTTTTTTACTTAAGTGGGGAAATGAAAACATTTTATTTCCCCTCATGGAAATCGAATCTACTATCGCGTTTCCAATTAAACGCTGTCCCACGATAGATACGGTGATATGGCGGCCTTATATCTTTTTTTTAGACTGTACTTCACGCTGTATCGCTCATATAGCAGAGTAGGCAGAAGGAATAGTGTAAAGAAACCGTTCCATACTGTGTACTGAATTCCCGAATCATTGCGAGTTGAGTAGCGGAACTCAAAAAATAAATATAAAATGCTTCATTTGGGAATCGAATTGTCGCGTTTACAATACACACACGCTGTGGTGATACGGCGACACGATAAGACTATGTTACTTTTTCTAACTAATAATTTTTATTTTCAGATCGACATACTGTTTCACAGAGTGCCCCTTGGAAAAATATATGTAGTGTACAAGAAGGATCGTGAAAACTTAGGTAAGTGGATTGTGTTCCCGGTTTAGATATATGTTTAACGGCGAAACTCATTTGTCTCAAAAGAGCGAGCAATATATAATCATCTCACCTAATGGGAGTTGAATGTACGACCATCACGTTTACAGAGAGATCAAGTGATTTTACGTAATATAAGAACTAGTATACACAAATATTTTTATAAATCTATCTGGTAGTTCCACAGGCTACCTCGTCCAAACAAACTTCAAATTTGATATATTAGTTATGAATTCGATTGTTTTTAGCGTTTTTACAGTATTTTGATTTGAGGCGTTGGGGCACAAGCGTGTGCCTGTAAACGCGACACACGGTTGTGAGTTTCCACTCAACAGAATACAATATTTAATATCTACATTTCCTCTTGCTGATAAAGAGACAAAGCACACTCACTTAACACGCAATGCCGTGTGGAATGAATTTTTTTTACTGGGGAACGGAGTGTTTTTTGAATTGGTTCCCAGGTTCCTACTGCCTACCCTACTATGTGCGGGATACAGCGTGAAGCGATAATAAAAATTATCTTTTAATTCCACTCCTTGTGGTGGTTCACTACAAAAAAACCACAAGTATATTTAGCGTTTATTTAGTCGTTGTAGTGTCGGAATATATATTTAAAGAGACGTACATACTCCTATATTTTATTTATTGCATCTTATATATGACAGGGTGCGTGCGCATTCCCGCTATTCCACTTATATATTTACTCACACTACTACATATTTAATATAATACTGAGAGCACCCCTACACACGAAGTTGTTTTAATATCGTTTAAGGCCAAATGGTCTCATTTTAACACAGATTACAGATTATAATTAATGAAACGTATCAAACTATTTGAGTATACAGAGTATTTTTGTCAGCACCACCTGAAATGAAAAAGTAGTTTTTTAACTACTTATTTCTTTCGACTTTTGTAATTTTATATTCCGATCTATTGGTGATTTTACTACTTTACATCAAAGTCAAAAATTCTTTATTCCATAAAAATGCTTTACATTTGTTTGGACATGTCAAA
>DVQM01001371.1:0-12266 GCA_018231645.1 Heliconius ricini | reverse complement strand
TAAGCGCGGCGTTGAGTTCTGCCACTCAACACGCAATGCCTCCAGAATTCGGCAATAAGTGGGGAATGGACTGTCTTAATACTAGGTTTCCTCTGGCGTTCCGTTCATCACTTTCAGCCCGATTTTCGACACCAAACTCAAAGCTATGCATTGTTTCTTTATCAGAGCGAAGAAATGTAAACAATGTATTTCCGCTAATGAGAATTGAAACTATATTACATTCACAGAAGCATTTTAAGCCCTATAACCCAGTATAACACTGTATACTTTTAATTATCGCCAATCCAGATTCTGACTTCACACGCTTCATTTTTTTATCGTCAAGTCCTTTACCATTTAAAGTTTCTGCCACAGAAACAAACCGGCGCCAAAAAATACGGCGGGCCTTTTTTTGACAATAAGAAGAAGGTTTTCTTATAATTAGTATCTTAGATTTAAGAAAACATGCAAGCAGGCGGCGGACGGTGTAAGGTGGTGGACGGTGGATGGCGGAGGGCGGCGGTGGACGGTGCAAGGCGGCGGCGGAAATTAAATGTGGTGTCCGATGGCGGGCTCAAACAATTATAGTTAACAGACTACCGCCTCTTCATTTAATAACGTTTTGAAATTCTTTTTGTTACATTTTTGAAGTTAAGCTTCACACTATATATAGAAAAAATATTTTTATAAGACATATTAAAAATTTTAACAAAACGGGAGTCTACAATCGCCTATTGAAAACCGTCCAAGCACGAAGCCGCCAAGTTTCAAGTTACCTTAAGAACCTGCTCATATGATGACGTGTCGTACTTATGCGGCAGCGAGACAGAGTCCGACTTCAACCTCGATGGTTGCGAGCTTAAAGCTCCCGGTGTTGAGTATTTTAAATTGATTTCATTTCTCTGTTCAGATAGAGTACTAGAGGAAAATATGAAGCTGTTGAATCTGATTTAAAACTGACTAGGAATTTCTAACTCTTTAAAAATAAATGTTAATATTAACAGAAATGTTAACTTGTTACGACTGCGACTGCTATACGACTTCAACGCGTGTGCAGCGCCGGACTAAAGATATTACGATACATGCAATACTCAGGCTTTATGTAATAATGTAGGACTTTATATAACCTATTGGTCGCCTGCAATTTTGTTTGTGTGGATTTGTGTGGAAAATCTTACTTTTTTCCGTCCCGTAGCAATTTGGAGAAAACCTCTCGTATTGCTCCTCTTCACTCCCTAACTTGGTAGGCATGGCAGGTTAGGAAGTCAGTCACTTAGTAGCGGAAGGTTTTTATATACATATACCCACTAGCATCCCGCTCGCGGCTTCACCTGCTAGAACTATACAATTATTTGTCTGTGTTTATCTGAATTACTTCACGTTCTAAAAACATTCTCATTTTAAAGACAGTATCATTTTGGATTCATTCATTGGACACTAAAGCTCCAGCAATCTCCAGAAATCAACATTTTGTGGTAATTTTGTTGAGCAACATTTATTTTGATTTTAAAAAAAATTAAATAATCTGTTGAGCCATTTTCTTAGATTAGCGTTTACAAACGCCCAAACCTTCAAATAAACAAACCGACAAGCAGACATAAAATAAAAAAAATCATTCTATTACATTGTTAAATGGGGACAGTAAAAAAATCCTAAATTTAATTTAACTTAGCTGCATGCTGTTTCCCCAGCGGGTTAGCCAGGGAGAATGCAGCGCCAAAAGCTTCCGTCTCTACACCTTTTCTGTTTAACCTCGTGCACTGTCATTAACCTCTTCATACGTCCCTCCGAGGGTTCGTCATATTTTTTACGTAACGTCTTACATATCCCACTACTACTGTTACTGCTTACTTTTGCGTTTAACACCGCCGACGCCAAACGTGACCCCGTGCTGACGTTTCGCCGTCTCCTCAATGCAGCTAAGGCGCCGTTAACTCTGTTACCGGCAGCAATACGCTCTTCCCCATCCATCATGTATCTTCCATCTTTATTGAACATACTTCCTAAAAAATTTTTAATAATGTTCTTATTAAAATATCTTCCATGTACAGATACCGAGAAGATACGATTTTATTATAAGTATAGATAAAGCTATCATTTAAATGTTAATCTGCCTTCAAGAAATCCTGACTACAATGGACACTTTTTTACACACAGGCTTTCAACTGTATACTA
This sequence comes from Heliconius ricini, assembly GCA_018231645.1. Lineage (NCBI taxonomy): Eukaryota > Metazoa > Arthropoda > Insecta > Lepidoptera > Nymphalidae > Heliconius > Heliconius ricini. The sequence goes on along the minus strand of DVQM01001371.1, from coordinate 10,112 downwards.
TTGTACCTATGCATATTTTCATTAATAAGCACAGGTACAATATCAAAAGATATTAGCCACAGTTTGTTCAAAATTCTATTAAATAATCATATTTAGCTAACCTGTTTTTGGTTGACTATTTCATTTTTCATACACAATCTATTATGTAGATTTAATTTTGTATAAAAATAACAATAAATGACAATAATATTCTCATCATGGCACAGTGGTACAGTGTTAGACTGTTAACAAACGTCTTTATGGGTTTGATCGCCAAGTGAGATTATGAATTATTTTTGTTCCTGCGCGCCGATGAACACACAGAAGCCTATTATTATATTAAAAAATAAGTATTCTACATTAATAATATTTTCATGTATTCAAGCTTCTTTAAGTTTTAACAATAACTGTAAAAACGCAATTTGTATTAAAAAATTTTTTTACTAAATCTATAAATTAACTAATAATCATTTATTTATATATAACTATATATAAATATAAATATTTATAAACATATTTAAAAAATCTTATTTTTGTCCGAACGTTGTCGGGCTTAACTACAACATAAATAAACAATTTCTTTCTTTTTGTGTCGGACTTAGAACAGACTTTCCAACTTAGCATTGTAAACTTCTTGTACAACTGAATATTTTAATATTTCACATTCTGATATATTCGTCACAAGGATGTCTGAAGAGTCACGCCTGTAAGCGAAAGCATTCTCTTTTAGCGATGAATAACCGTAAAATTTGAAACTGTTATCTTAATTACAGCCGAGCTGGTTGAGGACTAAAGAGTTTTGGGACAAGTCCTTTGAAGAACGCTACGAGAAGATGAAAAATGACAGCCGTCGACCACGTCTGAAGGTAATAGTATAGTATATCTATTTAAATGAGTTTTAGGGCGACCTACATATTATAGCAAATTATAAAGCGTCAATGTTTCTTGCTAGAAACACTGTTCCAAGATGAATTTAGTTAACATTCCCACGATCGAATTCATACAATCTATACTATAATCTATACTATATATTCATATATCTATGTGTGTTTTAATATTATTCCACAAAAATTGTGTAACGTAGTAAACTATTTAAGATGAATCCGTAACTTTGCATCGACTATAAGGAAATTTTGGAAATCCCTTCGTAATACTCCCCTGTGCTCCCTAACCTTCCTTCGTGCCAAATGCCAGCGTTCTACGTTGCGTAGTTCAGTGATGAAAGTACATTGTCTGTCAATCACTTAGTAATGGCCCTTCCATTCCATTCCATGTAATATATTTTATTATTTACATTTATTTCCTCACTTTAGACAGTAGTGGCGCAGGGGCACGAGCGTGTGACGGTAAACGCGAGAGGTTGTGGGTTCGATTCCCAATCGAGAACTAATTATTAATTTCTTCGCTGTGGTGTCGAAGCAAAAGCCCAGGAGGCTTTTGCTTCGACACTTACTAGCAATGTCTCCAGAATTCGGTGGAAAATGGGAAACAGAATGTCTAAACAATAGGTTCCAGAGGGAACCATCCCTGCTGTGTGGGCTACAACGTTAAGCTAACAAAAATCTTTATAGGTAATCGTCGTGCCGCACTCCCACAACGACCCAGGGTGGCTGATGACGTTTGAGAGCTACTTCGAAACGAAAACTAAGAATATTATTAACAACATTGTTCAAAAGCTACATGAATACAATAATATGACCTTCATTTGGACCGAAATATCTTTTCTTAACGCTTGGTGGGAACGCTCGCATCCAGTTAAACAAAAGGTAAGGTAATGCACCAAGGTTTTACCAAAATATATGTTGAATTCGTTAATTTATCGACTTTCTAATATATTTCAATGTATATTAACAATTTTACAATCACGTCAAATAAAGTTAACTTTGTTCGATAGTTGCACATAAGTTACGTAAAACTTTGGAAAGGTGACAATGTGCTCACTAAAGTATACGATCGCCATCTAGTGATAGTTGAGTGCAGCTTGCACTTCCGGTGGATTTGCATTATAAGGGGGAAACTTTTAAAAATATTTTCTAGTAGAAATGTATTACAAAACTTAACAAAAAGACTTTGTTCGAGTTTTTACGTTAATTTTAAATATTGAATGTGAATATAAAATGTATTTTGCTTAAAAGATTTAATTTTTTTATGTCGCACAATGCCGAATGCACTACTAACGCCATCTCGAGTTTGCACAATTTAGCGTAAAGATAGTCTTACTAATTGTAATCTAAACTATTTTAAGCAAAATAAATTAAAAGACAAAAATCATCTCTTTTTGATTTTCTCTCTTTGCTTTAAAAAAATTTACCCACGTTATCGATTTTAATCATGACGTGACCTAGAATCCAGACCATTACTTTTGTTAATTTCACCATAGCCATTTGACTTCTTCTGTTTACCGACAGAGGGATTACTCACTACTTATGGAATGTTATATTTATTCTACAACATGTTGTAATATATAGATTGTGAATACGTCGTCTTTATGTTTTAAGGCATTAAAGAAATTGATCAAAGAAGGACGTCTTGAAATAACAACTGGAGGCTGGGTGATGCCGGACGAAGCCTGCACTCACATCTATGCTCTCGTAGATCAGTTCATTGAAGGTAAATATAAATAAACAGTAACCTAATCTTTAGGGACACTACTTAATATTATGCACAATAATAGTTTCGCACGTGTCCTCGTGGCGACATCTCTATTAAAGTTACCAGAACTGAGTGCAGTATCGCCATCTTGTGATGCTATTATATACTATTAAGTTATCAAGAGTTGCGAATAAGTTTTAAATAATTTAATTTTTTTTCAGGACACCAGTGGGTCAAAACTAATCTTGGCATATCTCCAAAGACTGGATGGTCTATAGATCCCTTCGGCCACGGACCGACTGTGCCCTATTTGTTGGATCAGAGTGGGCTCGAAGGCACTATCATACAACGTATTCACTATGCATGGAAGCAATGGCTTGCTCAGCGTCAGATTGAGGAATTTTACTGGATCGCGAGCTGGTCAGAGAAGAAACCTTCTCTGATCGTCCATAACCAGCCCTTCGATATATATTCAATCAAAAGCACCTGTGGGCCGCATCCTGCTGTATGTCTCGGCTTCGATTTTAGGAAAATACCGGGCGAATATTCGGAATATACAGCGAAGTATGAGGAAATTACCGACCATAACGTCAACAGCAAGTCCAAGACCCTCATCGAGGAGTACGACCGCATCGGCTCCCTTACTCCTCATAACGTCATCCTAGTACCACTCGGGGATGACTTTCGGTACGAATATGGCCTAGAGTTCGACGCGCAGTACAAGAATTATATGAAAATGTTCACGTACATTAACAAGCATAAACACGTTTTCAATGCTGACGTCTCCTTCGGCACGCCTTTGGACTACTTTAACGCGATCAAACAACGTCACACTAATATTCCCTCTCTGAAAGGTGACTTCTTTGTCTACTCGGATATCTTCAGCGAGGGTAAACCCGCCTACTGGTCTGGTTACTTTACCACCCGCCCCTACTTAAAAATTTTAGCTCGTCAATTTGAGCATCAACTACGCTCTGCTGAAATATTATTTACTCTAGTTTCGAATTTCATCAAACAGACCAAAGATAAGAAACTTGCAGCCTCTGAAAAACGTTTGGAGAAATTCTACGAGCAATTGATCACGGCTCGAAGAAATCTTGGTTTGTTCCAACACCACGATGCGATCACCGGTACCTCAAAGTCCAGTGTGATGTATGACTACGGCACTAAGCTTTTTACCAGTATCTACCACTGCATTAGATTGCAAGAGATGGCTCTTAATATACTGATGGTGTCCGACCCTTCGTTGCATTCTCAGAGTATCTTGCAGAGCCAAACTGAGTGGGAGACGTATGGCAAACAACCCAAGCAGCTTCAGATCTCTCTTACTGATAAGAAGAAGGTGGTGCTCTTCAACTCCCTTACTCATACCCGCACTGAGGTCGTCACCGTCAAATCTAACACTACTAACGTACGAGTCTTCGATACGCGCCTGAAGGAATACGTCCCATACCAAATCGCACCCAATATAGTCAGCAGCGGCAAGAAGTTTATTATTAGCGAGTCGATTTTCGATTTGACATTTGTGGCCACCCTCCCTCCACTCAGTGCTGTCACCTTCAACTTGGAGGACCATGTCAACGCTTCACACCACTGTGAAATCTTTTGCAACAACTGCAGCGATAAAATAGAAGGAAATGAACGTATCTTCCCTGTAAAGAAAATGATGCCGGGAGACATACAGCTTGAAAATTCAGCAATGAAGCTACTTATAGATAGGAATAATGGATTACTGCGGCAGATTAACCGAAAGGACACACGTCGCCGTCACGTTGTTGAGATTCAGTTCGGTGCTTATCAGAGCGCGCAACGTCACTCAGGAGCATACTTGTTCATGCCCGACTATGACGCGCCCGAGAAGGATGTCCTTCATCCCTATGCTAGTGCCGGAAGTATGCAGGATGAAAACATTATCATAGTGTCCGGCCCTATCGCCACCGACGTCAACACTCTCTACCTACCCTTCCTGGTACACACGTTGCGTCTCCACAACGTGGACGACCGCGACCTGCTAAACGCTATACGTATAGAAAACTTTGTCGACTTTGAAAGCCCTCCCAAGAACCGCGAGACCGAGTTATTTATGCGGGTACAGACTAACATACAAAATGGCGACATCCCCGAGTTTTATACTGATCAGAATGGTTTTCAATACCAGAAGAGGGTTAAGGTGAGCAAGCTCGGCATTGAAGGCAACTACTACCCTATCACGACGATGGCGTGGTTACAGGATGAGGAGGCTCGTCTCACACTTGTTACCAACCACGCTCAGGGTGCCTCCGCCAACGAACCAGGTCGCCTCGAGCTCATGTTAGACCGTCGCACACTCTACGACGACCACCGCGGCATCGGCGAGGGCGTAGTTGACAACAAACCGACATTATTCGAGCACTGGCTGTTATTAGAGCCGACTGGGTCTGACCGACAAAAGCGTGCAGCGCGCGTGTCCGGTGTTGTCGGTGAACATACTTCTGCGTATTACGAGTTACCTTCACGCGCCGCCGCTCGTCGCTCTCGCGCTCTCAACTATCCTCCGGGAGTGTTCATAGTAGATGGTAGCGAAGCAGGTGACGTGGAGGTGTCACAGCACCATGCACTGGCCACCGCCTTCCCCCCTGACGTACATTTGTTGACACTTCGCACAATAGGAGACGCCGCGATCGAGCAGCTCCCGAGTCCTACCGCTCTCATGGTGCTACAGCGCGTCGCGCACAACTGTCGGCTCGGGGACGCGCGACAAGTTGCACGCTTCTCGCGCCATACAGCATTTACAGGACTGCGAGTGCGCAATCTCACCGCGGTGACCCTCACCGGCCTTTCCACATTACGCGAACTTTCTGGATTCCACGAAATCGAAATCGCCCCACTCGAAATCAAAACCTATAGGATCAAGTTCTAAGACTTAGTCTTTCCTCGCGCTTCTCTCGTCTCCGCCTCCCTAACGATACCAATGATTTATAGTAGTTTTATTAGTTCCGGACTCGACTCTACCTCAGGACCAAATTGAGACGTTTTGCGAATGTTTCATATTTATTTACAACTTAGTACCGCCTCTTTACCGGCCACTACCCCTTAAACCCCCGCCTTATCCTCGTTGTATATCGACGTTGTGCAATATTCTTACTCACTAATTAATTTCTCTATCCTATACGAGTAGATCTTGATGAAAATAATATACTGATTAATGTTAGGATACGTTTAGTGGCCACTTCGGTACAGACGCGCGGGCGACGCCGCGCTGCTCACTTAGTCAAATATGAATGTTATAAGTCTCGTGACGGCGTTTCGTATTACATTAGGTTTTGTATATATTTAGTTTGTTTTTAACGCATAGGCAATACGCAATGGATGCGAGTTGCTACAAGGCGGTTATATACCAAATAATGTCAAACGTATGCAGATTAACTGTCACCGAGGTCGTGATGCAATGTGGGGGGAGTAGATATTTAAAAGATATCTAAATTAACCAAAGTATAGATGATTAAACTAGTCTAGACTGAAAACTCATTAAATAATAATGTAATATAATTTCTCAACAAAGATTGATAATATTTAAAGAAAGAATCAGAAATAGATTGTGGATTCAATTACCACTTTAAAAAAAATGTATTGTAAACTTTGGTGCTCTTATGGTTAGGCAAAGTAAGGAATATAAGTTCATATCCCGCACTAGTTCTATAGTAATTGAGTTAAATGGTATCGTACCAACATTCTTTGTGTGTCAATACGCACGAAAAAATCATGATAAACAGTTAACTTATCTAGAAAAAATCCACTTTCATATTAAAATTATAAAACAATTAAATGGTGTTCTTCTTTTTTTCTAAAAATAAAATATATACACCAATTACTAATACAAATAGTATCTGTAAACAACTACATAGATGATAAATACGATTATTACATATTTTATTGTCAATCTATAACAGATAGAACGCCATTGATCAATTACAGTGACAGATGACGTCACTAACAGCTTGAAGTTTCCCGCCACTCGATGACAGTTGACTCGAACGTATTTTATATTATATACACGCATTTTACAAAGCTTATTGTGATTTAAAATGTTTACTTTAAATAATTTCAAGTACAATCATTAAATTTTAGGTTGTGTTTGCTATATACATAATTAGGGGTAAGATTTTTTTTATATGAAATTTAAGGAACGAGTTCAAGGGTAATGGATAGTGAGATAGAGCTTAGGTGAAAGCCAATTGAATGAAATGTTTGGGATTTTTTTAAGGTATGTATGTATTTATAATGTAAATTTGCGATTATTGCAAACAATCGTCACGAATCATGTGCTGACTGACTAAAGTGGTCCCACGAGCGCCGACCGCTGCGAGGAGACTTAGTCCAATGTTACGTGTTAACATAATTACGTAAGGTGCATGAAGGTGACTCCGTCGACTTCACTGCATTAACTAGATGAATGTTGCCAAAGCTAAGAATTACTGCTACAATTGGTACTTGAAGGTAATATTTAGAAATACAAAATTATCAAACCGAATGCACCTTATATGTAATTATATATTAAATCAATTTAATATTGCTATCTGTTTAGTATGTAATCGTAGTTAGACATTAGAGGGAGGAGGCCGGCCTCGGTATGTACTCCAGTAGCAGCGCAGCGTGTCTTTAAACTCGCTGATTCTAGGTTCAATTCTCACTCGGCTCTGCGTAATCAATTCTTTTACGTTCGCTTAAGTGACAAGACAGAGCGCGTTAAGTTCCATCACTAGAATACGCAATGTTTCTCAAATAGGACTTAGCGGGGAATGGAGTGTCTTAATTTTAGGTTTCCTCTGCCTCCCCCGCTGGCCCTACATGTGGGACGCAGCGAGAGATACGGGCGCCGGCCACCTCTCTCTCATATAAATCAATGTTCTTTGTAACTCATAGGAAAACTACTGTATTAGTTTCTAAGATATTCTATTGTTTCATATCTCAATGTCTAAATGTCTAGTTAGACAGTATCCGGAGCCGCGCCGCCAACTCCGCTAAATGTTGTGTAATTTATTTGTATATAAACAGATGTACATATTATGTGTAGTCGTTTAGTTTATTTAGTTAGTTTTAGTTTATACATTAAGAATGAGATCTTTACACTGTATACAACTTATTTTGAGTCAATTGATCTAATTTGGAAGTGTTTGAAATAGCTTTTGTTGAAATTGTTTGTCGTAACTCGACGCCGCGGCGCGGCCATACAAATATTATGTTCGACGATGTAAGTAGTTGAAATAAAATGATCTATAATAAGTGTATTTATTTATTATACAGAATCCCATTTGTAATGGTTTTTAGTTAACATTGACAATAGTCACATAGTCGGTAGTACAAGGTAAGATTTAGTTCGTTTATTAAAATATATTTTGTGGTAAAAGTAACTATTAGAATATTAGGTCGACGTCGTCGTCATCGTCGCGTCATTTCTTCTTTATACGGCTCGCGATCCACTCCAGGCCGAGGTGCAAACTGAAAAAAAATATATATATATTCTAGAAAATTGTTTAACATGTGACGTCAATCGTAGAAATTGAAAGAATCTAAATGTAAGTTCATGTAAAATACATTAAAATCTCCAAAATTTCTATTTGTTTTAAAATAATAATGAAATAAAGCTGTAACCTAAGATAGTGGATTAGACAATGGATTATTTTAGTTTTTCCGCTCTAGTTCAAGAATTCAGTCGTTATATCAAATTATGAGGGAAATTGGAGGTTCGCTCAGTAAATGCAGAGGGATATTTTTTTTTTGTAAATTGGCAAAGAATAATAATAAGTAAACTTTAAATTCTTCGAGGAAGAGGTAATTCACTACATGTGGCACTAAAACAATGTAAGATTGCGGCTTCAAATCCCACGCAAAAATGTAAATGTGTCTTCGGCGTATTTGTGTAACAAGACACTTAATCATTGAGCGCATTGCAAGACCGCTCTTGCACATAAATAGGGTGAGTAAGACCAATATAAATATATAGCTAAATATATAGACCATTATTTGCTGAGTCATGATGTCATAGTATAGTAAAAGAAGGAGAAAATTTACTTTTAGATGATAAAGATATTTTTTGTTAATTGTTATTTTATTGTTAGAAATAAATAAACTAGATAGTTACGTCGTCGTGACCCGCCGAGTCGGCACATACCGTTGGCCGCTCGCGAATATTCTCAGACTTAAACGTCAAGGTGAACTAACTGACTTAGTTAAAGATCAAAACTTATCGGAAGCTCAAGCCGAACTCCTAAGTTCCAAACTTCAGCATTTGAATTTACTTCATTCATCCTAGTACAAAAATTTCAGTGTATCGAAAACGTGACGCTGAATAGATATTTTTTTTTAAAGGACAAAGTGAGGAAAGATATAAAAAGAAATAAAAGGGCTTACACAGGCCACATAAAAGACATACTAATAAAGTAGTACTAATTCAGAAAAAAAACTGAAATTATATATTGGTGGTTAAATCCGAAAAAAATAGCCTTAAGTGGGACAAAATTTGGTATTAAACTCGCTATTTCAAGTGAGGCGTCAGATGAAAGAGCTCTAGCTAAGCTAAGCGTGAATTTCAGATCATGACCTCCAATTTTAGTACGGAACCCTCGATGTGCGAGCCCGACAAGCGCTTAGGTATGAAAAAACACAACCCTAAATAAAACGACAAAAAAAATTATTTTGTTGACCAGTGTTATTAGGAGAGCGTTTCGAAGAGGAATCCACGTAACTGCATTGAGTGACATGTATCACCCAATAACAATACTTCACGCGAGTTTCCTTCCAATAAGGGCTGGATTGACACAATTCCATTGCTTTTATACTCTTTTTCACCAATATCTACTCTCTTTTACACGTCTATGCTAACATTATTATAAATTTGGTTTAATTAGTCAGTCTAATCTCTATATATAACAAGACAGCAAAAATATTTTGTCTGTATATTTCGTAATTTTGACTGAAATGGATAAAGGGACACATAAAAAGAATAATAGAAAGCAAAAATTTTTTTTTTCGAATTTCTTGTCTTTCTGTCTCTGTCTGTCTATCGATATGTATGGTCACATTTTTCTCTGAAAGTACTAAACCGATTTACTTAAATATTTCACCAATTATTTTGTTTTAACTCAACTAACCTACTAAAGTTTAGTTCATCAAAAAAAAGTTATCGTCATATGAATGAACTCAAGACATCAGTTTGCCTGCGAATATTATACAGCAATCGCGTAGGTAACGTTCTTGGCCAAATAATGACTTTCTAAGCGTCTTGGTTATATGACTGTTGATAAAAATATATTTTTGAAGCACTATTATATAATATTTTATATGATAAAAATTATACAATAACGTAAAGAAAATTAAATTGTTGTGTTTAGTAGAGATTACTTTAAATCATAACAGTTAAGTTTGAATCGTAATTAATTCAACACAGAGATAAAGAACGATTTGGTCTTCTATGAAATATCAAGTGCATACATAGATTTTTGGGTTCGTTCGTTCGTTTGAAATAAATCTATATAAAAATGCCTAAAACATCCTTTCTACGT
>DVQM01001370.1:0-12270 GCA_018231645.1 Heliconius ricini | reverse complement strand
GCGCGGCCACTGCGGACGCTCGTGCTGGTCGCCTCGCATCTACACTATATCGAGCCTACTTCCTTTCTGTGTGTATCTTTTCTTTTTATACTATATTTTGTAATAAATTTAGATGTTTAAATTTTTTTGTATTTCAGGTCAATGAAATCCAGTCTTGCCTCTTTGGACTTAGGTTACAATGAGTTTACAGCGATACCTATAGAAGCACTGCGACCGTTGAAAGTACTAAATTGGCTAAATTTACAAAAGTAAGATATAGTCGAATTAAATAATAATATTCAGTATTCTGATCTATATGTATTGATAGAACTAATTTATTTCAGCAATTACATAAATGAATTAGTGCCAGAGATGGACTGGGGGGGACTGTCGGAATCTTTGAGCAGCTTGTCGCTTAGTAATAACCATATAAGCATAATACGTGAAGGTGCCTTGACGTCGCTACGCCACTTGGTACAATTGGAACTAGACGGAAACCGTTTAAGGCAATTAGATGCGGGCGCGTTGTCTGCCTCTTTGGCTCTTTTACGACTTTCTGATAATCTTTTATCAGATTTGTCTTGCAAGGCTATCTCGCTTTTGCCTCGCCTCCGCCATCTACATCTTCGAAATAACGTCCTTCAACCCAATCCAAATAGTTCTTGTAGAACGGAACGTTCTAAAGTAGATTCACTTGATTTAAGCCACAATGAACTTACTGATAATTTTTACATAGAATTTATTCAACACGCTCAACTTAAAAAAATTATTTTGGATCTTAATGATTTCACAACTATACCATCATTTGTTTTGAATTCTGTTCGACTTGAAAAATTATCGGTTTCGTATAACAAGTTACAACATATCTCAGATGCCACATTTCATGCATTGAAACACACGCTTGACAGGCTCGAGTTAGATCACAATGAACTAACAACTCTACCAGAGAGCTTGAAAGAGTTGCGGAAACTAAGACATTTGTCACTCGCATACAATCTCCTAGAAGAGATAAAAGTCTTACCAATGATGCTGCAGACTCTTTCATTAGCTGGAAACTTTCTCACATCCTTCCCAAAATGTTTACACGGTTTGAAACCTGCTACATTATCATATTTAGATCTCGGATACAATCACATTTCGTATGTTTCATCTGATGTATTTGGTGCTTGGTCTGAGGTGTTAACTACTCTCAGCCTTCGTGGGAACAAACTAGCTCAGCTTGCTATAGGTTCTTTTCCTCCATTGCCTTTACGTGAACTCATATTGAGTTTTAACGACCTATACTATATAGAGGCTGGAGTTTTTGCTAATTTAACAGATTTAAGAATTTTAGAACTATCTTCGGCGCTATTTAGTGGTGAAATATCGACTGGTTCTCCATTAGAATCATTAACTTGGTTAGGCTTAGATAATAATAATATTCATTTTATATCGACTGATGATATACAACATTTTCCTTCATTAGAATATTTAAATTTGGATTTTAATAAATTAATCGAATTTCCTAGTAAAGTCAGTAGAAGAAGTGAAACGTATAAAATTAAGGAATTAAGACTATCATATAATTATGTAAGTAAAATAGATTCTGAGTTTTTAGAAAAATTTACAGAATTACAAAGCATAGACTTATCGAACAATAGATTGCACAATATTAGTGAACGAAGTTTCTATAATTTACAGAATCTGGCTTATTTAAATTTAGCTGGCAACGTTATAGAGTTAATAGCCGAAGAAGCTTTTGTTGATCTTCCTAAATTAGAAATATTGAATTTACAGGAAAATAGCTTAATTGAGTTTTCAACGAGATATTTTTTGAATATATCAAGGGAAGAAGTGAATTTTGCAGTCAATATTAGTTGTAATAAAATTTCGTCCCTTATGGGTAGTTTAACAGTTTCAATCAATATCTTAGACTTGTCACATAATATGTTGGAAATAATTCCCTCAGATTTTTTCTTTTCTGTAGCTAAACACATTCGACAAATATTTTTATCCTACAATAGAATAACTATTATAGACAATACAGCATTTGGTTTATTGCCTCATTTAAATATTTTAAATCTACAGGGCAACGAAATTAGTACGATAAAACGAAGAGCACTTGCAGAGTTGCCTTCTCTACAAATTTTAGATCTCTCGCATAACCGAATAAATCAGCTCTCAGTGGAGCAATTTCATAGCTTACATCATTTAAGAATTTTACGTTTAGATAGCAATAAATTGCGGGCATTGCCTCGAGATGTTTTTAAAAACACTCTTTTAGAATACTTGGATTTGAGTGATAATCAGTTGGCATTGTTTCCTAGTAGCGCGTTATCTCAAGTCGGTTTTACTTTACGACGACTTGAGCTATCGTATAATCGTATCGAATACCTTGATGTCGCTATGTTTCATGCTACTTCTTTTCTACACGAGTTGGGTCTGTCACATAATGCTCTTACAGTTTTATCAGACAATACCTTCGCAGGCTTGCCAAGACTTTATCGGTTGGATTTATCATTTAATGCAATCAAAACGAATTTTAAAGAGCTTTTCCATAATGTTCCTCGGCTACGACGTCTTTCTTTATCTAATACAAATCTAAAAAATACTCCACATCTTCCTCTACTTAACCTTACGGAACTTAATCTCAGTGGAAATTATATAGCATCATATAGCGAGGCAGATGTGCGACATCTATTGAATTTAAGAGCTTTGGATATAGCAGGAAACAAATTTACTTCGATGCGTCCAGCGATGTGGGCGGGTTTACCACAACTTATTTCTCTCGACGTATCTAGAAATCCTATAGTACGAATACAACTGGGCCTATTTGATGGTCTGGATCGTTTACTTTATCTAAAAATGGATAACTTACGTTATATAGAAAACATCGAGCCTAGAGCCTTTCGCGCCTTGAAGTGCTTGAGATCTTTAACCCTTGAGTCGCCCACAGGCTTATCAAAAGAGGTTCCTATTGCAGATATAGTTATTGCGACGCGTCACTTGGAGGCATTAATAGTTCTCATACGTAAAGAGTCACTAGACACACAATTTTCATCTTTACGCGCATCTAAACTCCGTTCCTTAGAAGTCCGTGGCGTAGCGATGCGGTATGTCGCCCCTCACGCCTTCGCTGCGTTAGGAAGACAACGGTCATTGTCGCTGCGGCTGACGAACTCTGGAATTGTGGAATTACCTGATGGTCTCGTGTTGCCATTGTTTCGAGTCCCACATCTCGCCCTCGATCTCACAGCTAATAAAATTGTGAATTTCGGGCCAACCGTTTTATATCCAAATACAACAGGATGGCATCGATTGGCCACGAAGCTGTTGCCAGGTACTGATTTTATGTTGATGTTATAAGGTTTTAGCTATTGATTTATGATAAAAATTGGTCATTTTTGGCATTTATCAGGAGGTCTTGTCCTTGCCGGTAACCCACTTCGTTGCGGCTGTTCGGCATCGTGGGTCGGCGCGTGGCTGAGGCGGTGGACCAGCGAGGTCGGAGGAGGGACGCGAAGTGCTCGCCTTGCCGCAGGCAGCAGTACCTGCGTGGTTGGTCCGGGCATTTCTCCACCTAAGCCGTTACTCGGCCTCCTCGGGGACGAATCCGAGTGTCACGCGAGCGCACTCTCAAGTCGCTCATATAAAATGTATATAACTTGGAAAATATATTACGTGTTACTATTAATATTTTTATTATTTAGTTAGTATTTGTTTATGTAAATGAAAAAAACTGATTTTTTTGATAAGCCTTAGTTAGTAATGTGGACTGAACTGGACTATTTTGTAAATTAATATAAGGAGCTAAGAAGAAAGTTTTGGACATTATTGCGGACTTACTTGGACTTATCTGTAAATTTAATTTTATACAAAAAAAATGTAAAAAAATCTATACCCAGCGTGGTAAGACTGTTCGAGCAACGAATGTTTAGTGCAGTTTTCACATTTTTTCATTCATTTAATTTTCATCATTCATTTGAATTTGAAACTTCCGTGATCTCTTTATAATATATATTTATGTCAACAAAATGTTATATTATACTAATAATATAGTTTTAAAACATTAAGTAGTTTTTTGTAAATATCGAATGTAATGCAGATGAAGCAGATGAAACATTGCAACAAAGGAATAAATATTTTTGATAATGTGTGTTCTTTTATTCCAACATCGCACAAATATGAAAAAAATAATAAAAAAACAGTATTCATAATAAATAAGATAAGAAGTATAATAAATTCGTATAAAAGGTAATTGCTAATTGCAGCTTTACAATGTGAAATACTTTGTAAATCTTATGAATATGAAACACGTCCACGAGACCTACGCCCTATACGCTATAGAGTTACAATACAAAATATTTTTCAAACCGCAAAAAATCCACATATTCTATCATAATTTATCTTCAATACGCGCATTAGGGAACGATATCTGTCAGCGTTGAACAGATAGTATTAGATTTTTCCTTCATCGATTACGACGTGGGTCTCACTTTATGAGAGTGACAACACTCACTGTTTTGTTGTTACCTATAACGCTATACATTATTGTAAGAAATTTAGAGGTTATTTTACTTAGTTCATTATTGCCACGCAATTAGCTTATCTGACATTTTGTTATTTATAAAATAAACGAGTGAATAAAGTCAAATTTGTTTCCCTTTATACGTGTAATGAAATATGCACGATGGCTAGAAAGTGTAGTAATATTCAAAGTAGTTCGTTTTCCGAGTGCTCGCGGTTGAAAAAGCTGTACGTTGTTAAAAAGATGAAGGATTTGTAGGACGTGGTGGTGCGGAGTGGTGCGGGGTGGTGCGCTGTGATGTGGTGCGAGGTGAGATGAGGAGTGCATTAGAATTCAGCCCCACGCGTAGAGGCTAATTACTCTAGCACCGAACTTTAATGTAAACATGCAGTTAAGCTTTACGTAAACTCTCTCGAGGGATGCACTTTAATATAGCAGACTTCACGAAAAGCAAACCGCACTAGTCATATGATTAGCTTACTTAAAAAGTTGAATTAAAATAACTTCGACTTAAGCTTTCTTTTAGCTTGATGCTGCATCCCGCATATGGCGGAGAAGACAGCATTCCTCATTCATTAAGCATCATAAAAATAGTGGAGGTGGAAGCGTGTGACTATAAACGCTACGGTTATGAATTCGATTTTCACTATATTTCATATTTTCTTTTCTTTCTTCGCTCTAGTAATCAACACGCAATAACTAAGTGCTAAGTGCGGGATACAGTGCGTGACTTACGTCTTTGAAGCTGCTACGGTGCATGTCCCACCGGGAGGTCTACGCCGGCGTCGCACTCTCCGTGGGTATTTCACAATATTCAGCCGCATATTGCAGATTAGACAGAAATAATCTAGTGTTAGGAGACTCCGTTCCACACTTACCACCGAACTCGAAGCATTGTTTATCGATTTTGCCTTGGTACCAGAGCGAAGTAATTAAAAATTCATTGCGCCGAGTGGGAATAGAACTCACATCACCACGACGCGACGGCCCCACTTACGTTTGTGTACTAAATCTAAATAAGAAACACGCGTGACGCGACCCGTCACTGACAGGGATATGTTTGCGTCTATATACGACATTCTTCCACCTCTTTTAGCGCACAAATTGAAGTTCTGGTTTGTAAATATGACCCGCTTATTCTAAATTTAGGGAATTATAAGTGTACAAAATTTTTAGAGACAAAAGCGTTATTCTGTACAAAAAGTATTTAGAAATATACTGTAAAACCCATTACTAACTATCTGGTTCTTGACTTTTGATTTGAGTAACAAAATTTTGCTTGTGGTTTTAGCATAATACATTTTGAAATGCGCCAAAGTAAAGGGAAGTACCGATCACTATCCATTTTGCGAAATAGAATACACTGTGAAAAGGAAAACAAAAAAGTAAGGTAGTCTAAAATTAAATTCCTCGAATGGAAGTTGAGTTTGTGCCAAATAAGTTTTTTGATGAGTCGACAACCGCTGCTTCGGATCGGAGAGTCGCGTAGAGACAATGAAATTTTCTAATAAAATCGATTATGAGAATTCACCGAAGCGAATGTAACTCGGATTTCAACTAAAATACTATTTTATAAGAAAAGCTCTTGTATGCTATTTCATTTTGCGGAGCCAATAAGGAAACCGGACTTATTATTTTGCGAGATAGAACGTCGCTTTTATGATTCAATATGAGACAGCGAGGCTAATATGTAACTACGTATATACATTTACAGAAGTTATCAAATGAAAGTCAACTTTATACAATATACAATAAGTCATTATATGTTCTAATTTTCATTTATTTAAAGCATGGTGTCCTGAGTTGAAGAATCAAATACGTCACTTACTCTTGCCAAAACTCAAGAAACATAAATATTCTCAATGTGATTAATATTTGAAACAATCTTACGGTCAAGACATCAATGTGTATAGACAGCGATATCGGCGACATTGTATGTGATTGTTGTTTGTGAGGTAGAGGTAACGTAATACTTCTGCACTTCCAAGTAACTAATCAGTTACTGCTGTGTGTGTTATATGTGCTTGCGTGTGTGAGTGTATGTAGTGTAAGTGTGTGTGTGTGTGTGTGTATGTGTGTGTGCATGTGTGCGAACTGCAGAACTTCTAGAGTCGTTGTTATTGTAATTCGCGAATATATCGATCTAGACCTGTATCAGGTCTGTGTTCTTTTAATATGTTGAATTGTATTTTTTATTAAACTGTTTTGAGAAAACAAAATGAAAAATTGAAGAAAGCGATCAATGTACAATAATATAAGTGAAGTATATGAGCACTGCATTACTGTTGTGCTATGTACAGTGTTCATAATTATATAAATATTACATTAACATAAGTACTTTATATTGAGGCGAAAAAGGGTAGGTAGAGACCGTAGCATTTGGCGCTTCGTTCTCTCTGACTACCCGCTTGGGGTATAGCGTGAAGTAAGTTAAGTTATTAGTACTTAAATAACTATAATGATATACACTATTTTATTTACTGCCCTTTACTTAGTTTAGTTATTTGTATTGAAAAAAAATCTATAATAAGTTATTAATAAGTTTTTATTTATTACATTATGAAATATAATATATACAAATAGTACTTTTCCAAATAAGCTTGCACCAGAACAAGCCAGGCTCAGTGGCAGGAGTAGCGGATAGTCTAACAAAGCGGTAATTAAATATTAAGTGAGATCCCGCTCGCGCCGCGGGTACAGGCGGTTCCAGTGCACTCCTATTGTTAGTGTGCATCGACTCGCGACGGCGGCGGTCTGTGAGCTACGAACGTACGAATGTCGGTACTTATCTAGATCTACAATGATCTAAAAATCAATTAACATTATATATTTTTATTGGTAATAAGGCGCGTGGCGTAGGGGCACAAAGTGTGACTGTAAACGCGACTGGTTGTGGGTTCGACCTCCACTCGAGAAAATGTAATATTTATTTAACTTTACATTTCCATTTCTTCGCTCTCAGCACTCACTACTCGGCGAAGACTGGGTGCCTGCAGTCTGCTAAGTGTGGGTTTCAGTGCTATAAAAAAAATGTATATTCTTATTAACATAAGTTTTACATCTTCCTTTATTCTTTAGTTTACTATTTTTGAAAAGTTTTCTTCATTTTCTTATCAGCTGTGATAATGCAGGTCATCCGTTTTATCTTACACACGCGCTCTACAAATTCTCATGTTAAATATAGAGTAGTGTACTTTGTACAGCGTTTTGCACGAATATATCCTCGTTATTCTCGTGCATGAAATACAGATATGTCGCGAGGGTAGTGAGGGTTAAGGAGGAAACAGATGCGCTCGTCCGTAACAGTCACGTACCCGTCGCGGTCGGTCTGTGCTTCTTTAAATTTTTCTGCTGTTAAAATTTCAGTTGGTATTGAGTGGGCGAAGATTTTTTTTAGAAAGAAGAGTTTATATCCCGCGCATAGCAGGGTATGCATAGAGAACCAAGCATCCTACTGGTAAAACACTCTGATCTCATTATAACACTTTCATTTTCCACCTTGAGCCGAATTCTGGAGACATTGCGTTGCCAGAAAGAGGAAAACCTGTAAACCTGGTAATCGAACCCACAACCTGTTGCACTTACCCCTGCACTTGTGAGCCCCTGTGCGATGACGACTTCAATCTATTACATACATAGGTAACTATTATTCATATACATATTTATTAGAGAATTAAACAATATCATTACGAGTTTGACTTTTAACTATCATATCATACTAATATTTCGTAATCACCATATAGAAGTTCTAAGTCAGAATAACTTACATAATACATACAGGTACAGGTACAGGTGCAGGTACCGCCGAGGGCGGCGGAGGCGGCAGCAGGTACCCGCCTATGTCAACACGGCCAGAGCTCGCCGGTGTACTGCATGAGGGTACTTCTAGCATATATATTTATGAGCTTTTCGATGTTTCTGTTTTAAGATTCTCTCGTGCTATAGATATGTGTATTATTCTGTATTATTTAATGTTATATATGAATAATTTGTAAAATATTCTTATTAATTTCATTATTATATCGAGGTTATTTACGTTAATAATTAATCAAAATCTATCATAATTATAGTAATATGAGGTTTATTTTACACAAATTTTCTTACTTAGTTGTTGATTAAAAATTCGAACAAAATGATGAAAATAATACTGTAATGTTTCATTGTGTGTCATGACATAAATAAGGATGATCTAAACAATTAATCATCGACGTCATCTACTCGTATAATATTGAAACTGCTAACTAAAACTACTAACCATAAAAACAATTTATTGTCGACTTATTTATTGGTATCCATCGCAAATGTCAGTCGCTTCGACTAAACGCTCTAAATCCTACTATAGAGATGATTTTGTGTTGTTTGATACTTTATTTGTTTATGTAGATTTGAAATATTTTTTATTAAATATTCACGTAGTTCATAGTACTAAATTAATTTTTAATAAAAAAATAAAACACAGCTACTCAACTTAATACAACGAATAAAAAGTAAAAAAATAATTACATAAATTAAAACGCACTTTGATTTTGTTAAACAAAGATAAATAAAAAGATTTTATAATTTTGAATTCAGTGTCGCGCTAATGCTACAACAATCTAACTACAATATCAAATTACTAAGCCAGTTTGTTTTACTTGGCAACCTGGTTTTACTAGAAGTCCGTTAAAAAACGAACGTAAAAAATTAAATAAAGAAATATTTTTATGTTAAACGGTTTTATTAAAAGTAATATAGGTAATGTACTAAAAGCTGTAAAATAATTCGGTAAGTCCTAGCTACCAGCTCGCACCAATCTTCTCCTCAATCAGGGTATTGATGCGACAAATAATAAAATCGTTGGTCGTTGTGTATCTAAAGTTAATATACGATAGTTTCACGCGCCAACGATTTTATTATTTGTCTGATCAATACAATGGACTATAATGTTCAATCCCCGCTTTAACAAAGTCAAATAGCGGCTTTGAGTTTCGAGGGTGTAGAGCGGAGAAAAGCGTCCTGACAATAAAAAAATATATGTTTATTATTATTAATGTAATTAAAGGTGATCCAATGTCATTTAAGCTATCCAAAATATTTTTTAAAGTAAAAGTAGTTTAAATACCACCACTCAACACGTAATATATCCCGAATTCGGTGGAAATTGAGCAAGGGAGTGTCTTCACACTAGATTCGCTCTGCCTACTTGCTGTGTGCCGGCTACACCAAAAAAAAGTAAATTTAAGCATTAACTGTAGAGAGTTGAGGCCAGTCGTGGCGTAGAGGTACAAAGTGTGACTGTGAAACCGATTGGTTGTGGGTTCGATAGAACATGAAATATTTACTTAAATTTATATTTCCATTTCTCCCTCTGGTGTAGCACGGCGTTGAGTTCTGCTACTCAACACGCAATGCCTCCAGAATTCGGCAAAAAGTGTGGGATGGAGTGTCTCAACACTAGGTTCCATTTGCCTATCCTGCTGTGTACGGGATACAGCGTGAAACTGATTTTTTTTAAACTGTGTGTCTCCTGTTAGTCTTTAGCAATCATATCCACTAAGATGTGCGGCAGCGGGAGGAGGGGGAGGGGATGTTGCGTGACCGGTATGAGAAGATCAGGGGATAAAAATGCTAAGTCGGCGCACTAATGAAAGTTAAATCGTAGCGACTTATATAAGTATACATCGTGACGTTTGTTCCCTGACAAACTTTTATTCTCGCGAAGATTAGATCAAACTTAACAAGCGAACATTCTTATCTTTTTATGTAAAAACTTTATTTCCTTGTGAGTTTTACTCCACTTTCTGTTGCTATAGATTAAATGGATGAATACAAGTAATATTTCATTGAATTGTTTTCTTTTTTTACATATAATATATAACAAATGCTTAGTAAATTTGTAAAAAAATAAGAAAATGATAATGAAAAATAATATCATTTATTATTTAAGATCCCTAAGGAGAAGATGGTTTCGATCCATTTAACTACAGGCCTATTGGTATCACCTTCCTGCTCTCGAAAGTAATGGGGAGCACTATAAGTAGCCAGCTCTCGATTTATCTGGAGGATTATCGATTGATTAATGTCCGTAAATATGGCTTCCGCCATAGTGACTCAGCCGGTGACCTTTTGGTCTACCTAACCCACCGCTGGGATGCGGCTACCGAAAGCAGATGAGAGGGCCTGTTGTTGGTTTGGACCTGGCGAAAGCCTTCGATCGAGTGTTGCATGGGGCGCTCTTTGAAAAACTTCCATCCTACGGGCTTCCCGAGGTTTTATGCAAGTGAATTGTCAACTTTCTCACTGGGCGCAGCATCAAGATCGATATCGATGGTTTTTGCTCCGAACATATGCAGGTGAACGCTGGCGATCCCCAAGGCTGCACGCCGTCTCGTACGCATATCTCGTATGACATGTTAGAGGTTTCTAGCATTCATTGCTATGCAGATAATAGCACAGAGGACGCTGTTTACTGCGGCCGCACAAGTAAGTCTTTCTCGGGAGAACGTCGACCAGTGCAAGTGAAATAAAGTTGTGTCTTCAGTTGAAGTATCCCTCGGGAATGTTTCCTCATGGGAAATGAAAGGAACTTGGTTTAATGTTAAATAATGACCAAGAAGACACAAGTTTGTGCGTTAACGTCACGCCCAGTATTAGCACATTGGGCCTTAGCGTTTCGAAATACAGCCAGTATTATGATCACCTGGAAAGCAAGACTCTGCGACGTGCCTTGCAGGCTCCCGCCGCTGCGTTTCGCGGAAGACTATTATCCTCGTGTCTAGTGACCAGTGGCGGTCGAGGAGGAGCACTGAGAGGTTTTAGTAAATATTGGGACTGGCAAATATAGGCCACATTTGCCAGTCTGAGAGTCCCACATAACCCGCTCGAGTCGTCACTCGGTATACATAATAGGATTTCCTCACGAAAAACAAAAAAAAGGTTTGGCCTCATATGGAGTACTGTTCTTAGCTCTGGCCAGGTGCACCCCATTATTCAACTTGACCCTTTTGATTGCATACAACGTAAAGTCATTCAAATCGATCCATTGATCTGTGAACATTATGACACATTGGCTTTGTGTAAAGATGTTTCCTCGCTGTATTCTCTACTACATTTATATGGGGAGTGTTCTGGTGAACTATTACGTGCTGAACTGTCTAACCACAGCGTACGTCACAAATTTAAGTACCATCCACACCACCTGGATACGTGGCACTCCGTGGAACTTTCATTGCACACACCACGCAACTGTGGAATGGCTTACCTGCGACAGTGTTTCCGGGTCGATACGACTTGGGCACCTTCAAAAAGCACGTCAATCTCCACCTTAAACGCCGGCAACGCACTTGTAGCTCCTCTGGTGCTATACGGGATCGTGAGTCGTACGTTAGTTTGATTTGTCTTTTTCCATAAAAAAAAAATCTTACAAGGTAACAGGCCTAATGATAATATCCTGATATTAATTTTAACCAAAATAGCAAAAACTTTTTTTTAGCTTCGCGATGTACACGCTCACTGCAGGATAGGAAAAGGAACCTAGTGTTAAGACACTCTATTCTCCATGTTCCGCCGAATTCTGGAGATTTGATTCTTTAACGTAGCGCTTTCGCTATTTTAAAATTGTTTTATGTTTACTGAAAAGTATTTTAACAAAAAATCTTAAAAATATAAACTTTAAAAAAATATAATACCTAATAAGTACACATTTTAAATGAAACTATTTTAACCTGATCAATCGCGTATATTTTGTAAGTTTATACATTTTTGGAAACTCGACGTTTCGAACACTTTGCAGTAGTCCGTGGTCA
>DVQM01001369.1:0-12270 GCA_018231645.1 Heliconius ricini | reverse complement strand
TTCCGTGAAGATAAAATAAATACTATTTAAGAATATTTTTATGAGCAGAAGGACCGAGTTTATAGCCAAACACTTTTCAATTAGTCTACATTAGTTATAATGTGGACTATCCGACCTCAGTGATGGTTTGGTGGGATAAGCTATCAAGAATAACTTAGCAATATTTTTGTAAAAAAGGTAGCAAAACATGGCCATTATTGTATCAAAATAAGATTAAAATATGAAATACTTCATCGCCTCGACCTGGAATCGAATCCCAGCGTCACGACGCGATCGCGGCTTAATAATTTTCTCATCAGTAAACAAATTTTTGTTTAACCTCACGTTGCGTACTACTTTCAATTGAAAGAAGTTGTTTTGATTTTTATGCATGCGACATTATTGTAGGTGCTATATTAATTTCCCAGACGAAACTTCTACAGATTCTTTCTTTCACTAATTTGACGTTCTTCGCCTTTTAGTATGAATATATATGTTACGGACACTACGGAAAGAATATCACGAGGACGCCTTTTTGTATCTATGAATAGCCCGATACACAAAATTACACTACAACTTACTTAAAATGTCTCCAAGCGGATGGAAAGTTTTAAAAGGTGCATTTTTATTCTGTACTCGTATGTACATTTTGTAAAATAGTTAATTTAATACATAAACTAAACAAATAATTTTATTTCGATATACATACAAGTTATACTTTTTTATTATACAAACTATCTGATTAATTATCATTAATTAAAATCAATTAAACTTACAAGTCCTACAGCAATGAATGTACTTATGTAGAGCGAACGATTCTAATAAAATATCTTAATTAAAATAGACGGTAGCTATTTGGCGCCTACTTTATTCGTAGCACGTCACTCATCCGTGGCATTTAGTCTCATTTGGTCTACAGTCCACGCGTCATAGGTATCAAAATCAATATTTAAATACCAGGTACCATTTCAAACTTTACTATTCAAAGATTTCTTCAAATGTACCTAGAAATGTAGCGTAACTAAGGATTATAAATATATTTCTGTTTATTTAGGTCACTTGTCTATTTCTATTACATGTGGATTTACACGTATTTAAAATTATAAAATTCAATTAGAATTTCCTGAAACTGGAGAATGTCTTCACACAACCATACAGGCCTGTTTACTAAAAAAAACCCGCAAAGAGAAAACAAATAGTGGCATTTGTCAAATCTACTAATGTTTATTATTTTTTTAGCAAATGACAAAATGGCTGAAACTCAACAATGTATGCACTTTATTTTTTTGGCAACAGTATAACTGGCAAAGTAGTGGTAACAACTCAATCTGTCAAAACAAAGAAGCAATATAACATTCATCGTATTTTTATTATTTAAACTCTCAATCAATTCTTACCAACCAATAAATTCACCAGTACATAGTTATATTTTGTAATGGTTGAATATACATATAAATGACTCACAACGAAAAGAAAAGGAAGGACAATCACTTAAATCTATTCTTAGTATTTAGACAGTAAATACTAGGTATTTATTATTTAAATATCGATGATTTATAAGTATTGACGATATAGGTAGAAACATTTGAATATATTCAAATATCGTTATAATATGGATCGAAATTCGACAGAAGGATGACGCAATATCTCCTTACAATTTCGCACTACAGAAGTCGGAACAAATTCATTATACCAAGTTGGGTTAGGCCAACTAAATCTATAAAGAGGTTCTAGTCCACTGTAAAAAATATTATTAATCAACTTCACGCTGTATCCCACACACAGCAGGGTAGTCAGAGGGAACCCAGTGTTAATACACTCCGTTCCCCACTTTCAGTCGAATTTTGGAGACATTGCATGTTGAGTGGCGGAACTCAACACTCCTTGCCTCAACACCAGAGCGAAGAAATGGAAATATAAATCTAAATAAATATTTCATCTCCTCGAGTGGGGATCGAACCCACAACCAGTCGGTTTTACAGTAACACTTCGTGCCACTGCGCCACAACTGATCTCACTCGTATTATATACAAACAATAAATCTTTATCATTTTTATGAATTAAAACTCTATAGATTTTTTCAAATACCTAAACGAAGTTCAATCATTAAATACAAGTATGTGTCTTCACATACTATATAGTCGTATACGGTACAAGCCAATTTCAATAAAATCAATAAATGCATTGAAGCATTCGAATGTGTGCCGATAGTATGTTGGTACTTGATAGATATTATAAATTTTGTATAGATTAGGCTAGTATTTTCGATAAATTTCTGACAAACTGTGGTTTTACTTTATTACTTTTTTTGATAAAACTGAAACACTGACTTATATCCAAGGTGATAGAAGAACACCTGTATAATTCGTGGATGTTTTAGAGAAGACACAATACGAGAGCTATATTTTTAAATTTATTAATTATAAGAATAGTATTGAATTCATTATATATAAAAAAAACCGGTGTTCTACTTATTATTTAAAATTAATTCGATCAACGATCGATTTACCATTTTTTTCTCTCTTTGTCTTCAATTAAAAATTAAAAAGAGCTGAATCTCTGAAGACATTCATAGGACATACTTTTTCAGTGAGTACTTATTAATAAAGTAAAGCATGATTTGTGATATAAAACTATATTTAGCGGAATTATCGTGATTATAATTTTGTATTAAATAATAAATCAGCTTCACGCTATATCACGCACACAGCGGGATAGGCAGAAGGAACCTGATGTTAAGACACCGTTCTCTATTTTTCTGTTATTTATTTTACATTAGATAACTTGAAATACAAAGCGCTAAATTCAAAGAAGTTATGATGTGAATTGTGAAGCATATCTGAAGACCTTATAACGTTTTACTATCAACCTGCCAATCTATATCTTTCTATTGTAATTTTTAATTAATCCATTACTATGCGATAAGTTCAAAATTAAGTAGTCAGTGATGGTAAAATGACAAAAGCGAAAGAAAATGATTATTTGAAATTTTTCATGTTTCTACTATATATGGTGACTAAATATGTATTGGAAACATGTGACCGTATTAATATACAGAGCCCTATACTCCTCTATATTAATAAGCAATTATATCGTAAATCATCAAAGTAGATCACTAGAGGCAGAGGGAACTTAATATTAAGACACTCCGTTCCCCACTTACCGCCAAATTTTGGAGGCATTGTGTATTGAGTGACGGAACTCTACGCCGCGCTTTGCCTCTACATCAGAGCGAAGAAATGAAAATATAAGTTTAAATAAATATTTAATTATTTAGAAATAAATGTTTGGAATACATAACTATGGTTAATCGCTAATATTCACAAATGTTAGGTAGAGTTCTTAGAAAGAATTGTTCGAGTTTTTCTACATAAGCAAAACATTCTATCGCAACAGTAGGCAAATTATGCATTCTATTGTTTTAATGAATATTTGGAATGATTTAATAATTATAGTATTTAATTTTTCTTTTACAACTAGAACATAATTTTGAATGCGTATGGAAATAATAAAAAATTGCATCTTCAGGTGATGAATAGGTGTTGTTATGAAGATAACTGCTTTTTTTTATTTATGGCTCAATTTATTAATGGCACTAAAAGGCTTTATAATTGTCTTTGATGCAGCTTCGCGTTAATTATCCCTTAGCATATATCACAAGGTCAACAAGGACATAGAGAATTGGAAAATCTCTACAAATCATTACGCTTAACTGAAAAAAATGTTTTTTAAAATGTATACTTTATATAAGATGTAGAATATATAGTGATATAATAATTACTTATATACAATTACATAGAAAAAAATTAAGAAATTTGATGAAAAAACTTGTAGAAAAAAAAATTCAAATGCTTGCAGATGTTATTAATTTATTTAACTTTCTTAAAATTATTTTGTTGTATAATAGAAAAATGTATAAATATATGTGTATACACAATAAGTTTTACGATATTATAATATGTGAAAAGCGTAAAACAGTGTAAATTAGCAATGTCACGTACATTATTCTTAATTAGAGTACCTAAATAAAATAAAAAATTCTTGGGTTTTGTAATAATATATAGGTAATATTACAACTTTACTGTGATGCACAAACCTCATTTTGCATTTCAATAAATCAATATATAAAAAAACCTAAGATACTGAAGCGGACTTACAACTCGGACTTACCATTACATGCAATCCCAGGAGGCTGTTCATTGTAATGCATTTCTCGGAGCACCGTGATGCGTGTGAAGAATCGCGCCCTTTCATGTCACAAGCGAGACTGACTCCGCTACAGGCCTGCAGGCCGGCTGAAACGCTGGAGCTTCGTCCCCTTCCCACGTTGCCGCCCGCGCCCCGCTCCGCATGCGCACTCTTCTTGTAAAAACATATAATACCTTGAGCTCAAACTACATGATAATATAATATGATATGTACCACCTTATATTGAATATTGGGACCACTTTCAATTTGAATTTGTTAATCTGAAATTTACACTTCTATCTAGAAGTCAGATTCAGGATCAGAGGGAACCTAGTGTTAAGACACTCCGTTCCCCACTTACTGCCGGATTCTGGAGGCATTGCATGTTGATTGGTAAGACGCCGCGCTTTGCCTCGTCACCAGAGTCAACATTAATTAAATGGAAAAGCCGTATTTACAGTGGAGCTTATTGTAAACCTTTACTTTAAAATGAAACGATACTTTAAAATTTTCAAATATATTTTTCAGTTATTACCTCCGAGACAAAATGATAAGTAGGTGACACGTGCTTTGTATTGTTGCACATCACTTTAATTTTGCAAGGTAAGCAGAAAGGATCTTGTGGATTGCGATACAGCCAATAGAAAAATATTGGGTGTCAGGTAGCGGCGCCGCATCCTTATTAATAATTAGCGCCCCGCCCGCGGCTTCGTCCGCTTGAACTACATGAATATTGATTTAATAAACAGAATTGACTGACAACTATAATGACTTCTAATATGATTTTTTATTACTTTAATCTGTAATCTTCTAATATGATTTTTTAACTACATTACCGTAATTTCTAAAAAGATTTTTGATTGTTTTGAACTTAAAAATACGACTAATAATGATACTTAATATTTAAAATAATATACTTTGAGCATTGATACATAAATTATTTATTATACGTATATATTTTTGTAACATTACGTTCTTTT
Organism: Heliconius ricini; assembly: GCA_018231645.1. NCBI lineage: Eukaryota > Metazoa > Arthropoda > Insecta > Lepidoptera > Nymphalidae > Heliconius > Heliconius ricini. The sequence goes on along the minus strand of DVQM01001369.1, from coordinate 7,123 downwards.
ACCTATGTTATGTACGTCTTAGTATAGTTTTAAATCTCTGTTGTAAATGTGCTAATGTCAGTGAATAATTTAATTTACTCCTTCAGAAACAGCCTTAAATGTTAACTTATTAATTTGGGTAAAGATTCATAATATTCTTCGAAAAGTAACTGTAATGATTGCATATTCACTCCTTTACAGTTTTAAAATTAGTTACATATATTATAAGCTAAATGTACAATTGGTATTTATTAAAATAGTTATTGCAAAGAACACGTAGAAAGGATGTTTTTAAGCATTTTAATATAGATTTATTTCAAACGAACAAACCAACTGAAGACGCTATTGTATTTACTTAATATTTCTTTGAAGATCAAATCGTTCTTTATCTCTTGTGTTGAATTTATTACGACTTAAACTTAACTTAAAGCATAAAGCTTTACGACGGGTAACCTTCACTAACAATTCAATTTTGTTTACTGTATTGTTTGTACTCTCAACAATAGTGCTTTAAATATATATATATATTTATCAACAATTATATAAGCAAGACGATTCGAATCTCATTCTTTATCTAAGAATCTTATCGGCGCGATTCAGAACATTATGCTTTATGCACAGCGCCATCTATTAGGATTAAAGTAAAGCTGTAACTGTTTAGTAAAAAAATAATAAATAACATTCGAATTAATAACTTCCTTTTTGTAGTCAACTAATGAATATTTGTATTTATTTGATTAATATATTTCATATATTTAAGGTTTCCATATAAAACAAGATTGTGGTGTTTATGTACTTTTATTACTTAATATAAAATTAAAAGCAACCATTATTACAGCATATTATATTTCTTTATCTAGATCTTAGAATTTACCGTTTATTATTTAATAATAGCAATCAAAAAGTTATATCCCATTATACCAAAAAAAGGATGGATATTCACATTTTCCAAAAATTACAAGGCAAGAAGTTAGTTTTTAAGCTTAATAATGTTTTAGTTATTCTTTAATTGGCATCATTCCAATTGTAGGCCATAAATTGAATACTATTTGTTTATATTATTAAATCTGTGAAGCCCATCAATAGTACATTATTGCTCTTTCGAGGATTTATACATTTTTAATTTTATTACTAATTCATAATAATAAAAAATTATAAACCATTTTCAGAAATATAAAATGAGATAAAGGAAATTTTTATTTTTGTTTTCAATACTTTAAGCTCATAGTATAACTGTAATGTAATATTACATATTTTAAAAGCAATAATGCATTACATGTATGTATTATAGTACTATAATTTCATGAGATGAGTTAACAATAAAAAAATAATATATGCAGCAAAATGTTTTGCAGTTTTATTTAAATAATAAGTGTATTACAAAATGCTGAGTAGTAATCTAGGTTATATCTAGATATATTTTCTGGGGGGGCAGGGGCTGGACTTAAGGTTTAAACAGGTATGTTTGCGTAAAGATATTTTATTTTTCAGGGTAATTTTTTTGTTAGTAAAAATTCCGGGATAGGCAAGGGACTATTATGGGGCGAGCAAGAGTCACCCAGCCCCCCTTATTCCTACATCCATGGTAGTTATCTTTTAATTTATCTGCGGTACCATTATCTACTTACATCTAACAATAAAAAAATTCAAATATATACAGAAACATAGTGTTTACTAGAGAAACGGTAGTTAATTTAGCACTTGATTTATTAAAATAACAAATGATTTTCAAACATTTTTTTAATTTAATATCACTCCATAAAGATCAAATTGAGGGTTTTGTCAAAATTTTACTTTGACAATAAAACATGAGAAAATGTAAATCAGTAAAAATTAAAACATATTAAATAAAACTTAGTAAAATATTGTAAGATATGTAAATAATAGTTGCTATAAACTTTGCAGTCTCGCTGGCAAATTACATTTATGTATGATATCTTTAATCCAGTAATATTTATTTAAAAATATGAGTCACAGAGAAATAAACATTGTTGATTCATATGAATGCTAATAGGCTTAAATTTTTTGCATTGACAATATTTATGACTATTTTTTTCGTTTTATAAATTTTTACTCATTAAATATAACTATTTCAACAACAATTAAATGTTTATATGGATTTTTTTTAAAACTAAATTAAAGTGAAAATTATGTTAAATTATAGAAATTAAAATAAAATATAGTTGTCAATTGGTCTTTGTTAGATTAATGAAATAAAATATATCACACAAACTAATTTAGCTAATAACTTTACACATATAATAACTCATAATTATGATTGGAGTATCTACTACATATAAAAAGTTTTGTTCTATTTAAACAGATCCAATTGTACTTTACACAATACAAACAAACTCTTTTTAGCAGTAACAGGTGTCCTTATATAAGTGCTAACTTACAATAATGCAAGTGCATAAAAAACACCAAGACAAAAGTGAAATTATATCATGGCTATACAGATTTTTACATATGATAAAAAATCAAAGTAACTATTACTTAAATAAAAATTATACTCTATTATATTATTTTTTATGTAAAATAAGGAGACACTAGTATATTGCCATTGTTTAAAAGTGATGTGGAATTTAGCAAGCACAGTTATCTCCATCCCTGTTGCGGCCATTGTCATTGGCATTCAGCTTAATTTGATCAGGGAATTCATTATAGAGCTCTGCTTCAGTCTCTTGAGCCAATGCATTGCGTGCTATGGTCTGGAAAGCAAGTTCGACATTCACGGCTTCTTTGGCACTTGTTTCAAAATATGGAATGTCGTTTTTGCTTTGACACCATTGCTGTGCACGCTTTGCTGACACAGCACGGTTATCCAAATCAACTTTATTACCTAATATAACAAATGGAAAGTTTTCAGGATCGCGTGGTGAAGCCTGTATCAAAAATTCGTCTCTCCAACTCTCCAAGGACTTGAACGTGTTAGGGGCAGTTACGTCAAAAACTAAGACGCAACAATCCGCCCCGCGATAAAAGGCTACCCCCAAAGATTGGAATCGCTCTTGTCCTGCTGTGTCCCAGATTTGCATTGTGACAATCCTGTCATCGACAATTACCTCTTTCGTGAGAAAATCAGCTCCTATTGTTGCCTTATATTGGTTGGAAAATTTCTTGTTGACAAACTGATTCATCAAAGATGTTTTCCCAACACCACTGTCACCAAGAATAATAACTTTTAGAAGAACCTTTTTACGTGAAGACATGATGCACAAAAATTTATATAATTATGACGAAAAATAAAAATAATAGTCACTCTTTGTCTGTAGGTACGTTTTGACATTAAACGAAATTGATAAATGCGTCACCTGTTTATGATGTTGCCATTGGTAAAAAATTTAATCTTGTTAAACAACATCCAATAGTTGCATCAAGCATCATAGCATTTATAATTAAATCTGAAACGCAAATAATACAGTAACTATTGAATAATCTTTAGTTTCTTTCTAGAATAATCTTAAGGCATTTATTAAATTAAAATATATTAACGGTTATGAAATCTATATATTTTATATGATTTTTTTATCCGCCTTGAGCTTCAAATACGTTAAGTAAAAGTAGAGGTTAAGGTTTTAATAAAATTGTCATCAATGATTTCACAACTAGTCAATTTATTTTATATTCCTTACTTGGTAATATTTTATTATATGTTATTATACTTTACCATACCATATTGTTCTGTAACCTATAGAAAAATAAAATAATTGTAATTGTCTGATGAACGTGCGTATGCCACAGGTTAGTAATGTCAACATCTACATTGCATATATATTATTTATTTATCTATATATTTTATATTATCTATAACCTGCGCTGATTTCCGCAGGTTTCCGTGTTTCATGAAATACTTTAACCATTGAATAAAATATTTCGTTAAACGTATATTTCATAGTTTTCATAAATTTCATAAAATGAGAGACGATTAAGAAATATTATTATACTAAATAATATTTGATAATTTCTAATAAGCACAGAGAAGAACAGATGTGAGGACAATATGAATTTTGTTAGTTCGTTATCGAAATTATAAGTTTACGAAACTTTACTCAACTTTCTTGATATTACAGGATGGAGAACAATTTAAGCCGTAGTGGGAGCCACTCAAGCTCCGTATGCGAATTAGAAAAGGATTTAAGCGATATGGAAATTATGAAATCTAGGACGAATCGACGTAACGTAATGACTCGATCTCAACCTGCACGTAAAGCAAAAAGGATCAGGTTTTTTCGAAATGGTGACAAATTTTATTCAGGAGTAATAATTCCAGTCTTGCCAGAACGATACAGGTGGGAAATTGTTTTACTAGCATACAAGAAGTTGTCAGTACTTTAAAATTACTTTCACTTTTGTACATATACACCAAATTTAATTCAATTCTACGTATTATATATTTTGTTACATATTTTTTGTGACTAACTAGAAAATATTTAAAGCCTTAAACTGAATGTGAACACAGTTCTGAAAATTCAAATTATTACATGATAAGAGAAATTACTGATTTTCTAATTTAACTATATTTATAAAAAGACTAAAAAAGACTGAAACATAAATATGGGTGACTATATCTCGTCCAAGTTCATAACTAATATGAAAAAAATTGCTAATTTATTATTTTTGATGACTCATACATGCTAATGTAAATCATATAAAGTAAAAATTATTTACAGATCTTTTGATAGTTTAACTGCAGACTTAACTAGAGTGTTAGTGGATAACGTAACATTGCCCAGTGGTGTTAGAACAATATATTCTTTAGAAGGTAGAAAAGTGAGTATAAACACTAATGATGATTATTGTACAAATTAATAAAATATGAAAGAATCAACATATTTTTTTATTTGTGATTAATAGATAGGAAAAGTGGATGATTTAGAAGATGGCCAGTCATATGTTTGCAGCGGAGTTGGTGAACCTTTTAAAAAGTTGGACTATGAAGCTAGTGCTGTGACACCTCAGTCATTTAGGCTAAGTGGGCCCGAGTCTCTAAGTGACAATGCCAGTCCATCACCAGCAAGAGCTAATAATAGACCTGTCTCCCGATATTTGCAAGTGAGTAGTTTGCTCTATAAAATTATAGATTTTTTTATTAATTAGTTTTGTATACATTTCAAGAATTTCACTTATAAATTTCCCTGTAACAATAATGTGTTTATCTAGTGTTTGAAGCAGTTGTAGAAAAATTCTTTTAAATAAAGAAAACATTACTCCAATTTGAATTGTTTAATTATAGTCTTGGCTTCTCCTACATAACTATTATATAGCCTATAGCAAATTTATTTTTTGTTGAAAGTTAAAAGTATATAAATAGAAATTTAAAATAAATCAATATATCATTTATTTTTTACATGCATTCTCCCTTAAACATCAAATATGTACAGCCATAAAATAATATAAGACAATTTTTTTTATTTTATTTCCACTTAGAGCAATAAGTCATTTTCACTCAAATAAAAGAAATGCTGAATTTTGTCATTCAAAATGTAATCACTCAAAAGTTGTATGGATAGTGGGGAATAGATTTTACACTGGGTACCCTCTTCGGTCCCTGAAGAACTATATGTAGAACAAAGCTAAAAAAATATATATTTCCAGACAAATGGTAGCAACTCCACTGGCAATGGATCACCTAGAGTAAGTCCAGCAGGTGATAATGTAATCCGGCCACGCATAGTTACTCTTATCAGAAATGGAGTGAAACCCCGCAAGGTAAATATTATCACATTTAAATTATTTTTTGTACTCAAACATTGCTGCAAATTAACTTAATATGCACAATGATCGAAATCAATCGAAATCACTTGGGTATATAATTTCTTATTTTGTCACTCTGACTGTACAAACCTAGGCATCAAGTTCTGCAATGTCTTGAATTTGTTCAAAAATAGAGAACAAAGTGTCTTGACACAAAGCTGCCTACCTACGGTAAGTACCCTAGGAAGCTACATTAAAATATCTTTACACATAACAATTGTAGCTGATTATTGTCTGCACTTGGAAGATATACAAGAAAATCTGTTATTGAAGGCATTTATTAGTGTGTGTCAGCCTAAATAACTACATACCTGAAAGAAATCACCTGTAGTATAATAGCCATAAGGCACCAATGATTTTCTTTTTGTTTTTTTTTCTCCTTTTGTGTTTCATTTTGGTGTAATAAAGTATTAAATAAATAAATAAATATTTTTAAAATATTTCTCAGTTTGTCTGTCCATTGAAATAAAATGAAAAATTTATGTTTAAAATAGTTTAAAATACTTTCGAAAAAATTTTTCCAATAATTTTATTAATTTTGCTGAAACTTTAATAGAATACTGAAGTCATACAGATTTGTATATAAATAATTACGTGGTAAATGCGGGTGAAACCGCCGAAGGCGCCGGGTCTGTTTATCAAATTACTTTATAATAGACCCCACTGGGACAGGGATTAAATAATTCATAATATAATTTATTTTTGAGACTGTTGTGGCGCTTGTGCGCCTACAAGCGTATGGCGGTATACACGCCTCTTGTCTTTTCGGACCCCACACTGGGATTAAATAATTAATATTTCATCGCTCTGTTAAAGAAGTAAAGGGCGCAATTTAGTTTTGTCACTCTACAAGCAATGCCTTTTCGGCTTTTTCCGTTTACCGATAATGGAGTGTATTAACACTAGGTTCCCATGTTTCCTAAATAAGATGCAGATGCTAAAGAGAGTGTGATGTAAGATAATTAATCAATTTTTAAAGTTATGAAAGACCATTATACTTTCAGGTTTGCAGATTGTTATTGAACAAACGCAATAGCCCAACTCTGGAACATGCGCTTGCGGCGATCACTGAATGTATAAAATTAGATACTGGCTGTGTACGAAAAGTGTTTACGCAAACTGGCACTCCAGTCACTGCTTTGAACCAGTTTTTTGAAGAAGAAGATGTATTTTTTGCATATGGAAACGAAAGGTTTGTTTTTAATGAACATTTTAGGTCTTCGAGAAGGAAGTGTAAATCAGAATCAAAAGAAGAATAAAAGAAAGATGAATGCTATGGAGATGTGATCTCTTTGTGTGTGAATATCCAGAGTCAGTTAGTTTAACTGACTTAAAATTAAAAATTAAATTAGCTTCACGCTATATCCCGCACACAGCAGGGTAGACA
>DVQM01001368.1:0-12271 GCA_018231645.1 Heliconius ricini | reverse complement strand
TATATATATATAATGTTATAACTAAACGCGTTGGTTTTATGTTCGATCTCCACCTGGGGTTTGGATTTGAGGGAAAGGATATATTCGATCAGTTTCAATTTAGGAATCCGTCGTGGCGCACAACTATAAGCACGGCGGTTGTGGGCTCAATAACAATTCAAGGAAATTAAATATTTAACATTTTCTATTTCTGGTAATGGGACACGGCATTGATTTTCAACGTAAAGCGGAGTATGCTTTAACGGGGAACAGAGTGTCTTAACACTGCATTTCTCGGTTTTCCTTGCCTACCCTGCCATGTGCAATAAAAAGAAACCAAATCTTACCGAATCTAGTAGATCCAATTCATACATTTTAATAGCAATAATGTCATGGTTATCGCTCAAGTCACCAGTCGTTGCAGAAGCACCGAAGTAGTAGCCCGTTGGCAGCAATACATTCTCCACTCTTAGACATTCTTTCCATGCATTCTTGCCTTCTAAGTCTGTTGATACTGTGTAAAAAAAAATCAGAACTTTTTTAGCGTCATATTGTAACGCGCACAAAGCAGGGTAGGTAGACGCTATCTTCCCACTTTCAGCCAAATTCTGGAAGCTAAATAATGTTATGTGGCGTAATTCAACGCTGTGCTTGACACCAAAACAAAGAAAATTGAAATATTAAACTTGTTGCGTTTACAGTCACACTTTGTGCCCCAGTACTACCACTAAAATTTTATTATAATATAAATATTTCATAATTATAATTATATAAAATTTATAGTGATTATTTTTTTAAAATAAATTTAGGATTTGTATTCTAGCAGGGTGATAGTTAGATTTAGCCAAGCCCACAACTTCATCTGCATAGGAAAATATTGACTTTTTATATACCAACCAAATGAATAAAACAAACACTATATATTAAGGATAGATTGCCAAAAACCAACAGTGAAAACTTAAAATAAGTTTTTTCGGTTTAAGAGTTTGAACACAAAAAATAAACAGACCAAAAATTTAAAAAAAAATCTTTAAATGCTATTACTTTAATAAATGCCACTGATAATAGATTTTCTTATATATCTTATAATGTAAAGATGCAGGCAGTCAGTAAAATTGTTATTGTATGTACACATGATGTGCAATTGGACAGTGTGCATTGTGTAAAAGTAAATAAGGTGCAAAGTAAATAATTTTTGTACATTTTTCCTCTGAACAATATTCTTAGATGTTCATAATAACAATTACTTTATCAATATTAAATAACATAAAATTCTTACCAACAAGTGTATCATCCTTATATATAATAGACAAATGAGTATCATGGTTATAGTTTCGGAACTTGGCTTCGCAACCTGAGAGCTGAGTGTGGGTTCCATCCCGGTCGTGGTCATAGTGTAGAGAGCCATTGCTTATCATCGCCGATATGTATGGATGTTGATGCTACATAATAAATAAATATCATGTAAGAACATTGTTAATTATATGTATAAAAAGTTTGACATAGACATTAGGTACATATAGTTCAATTTGTTGAAAGGCTATGGAAGCTTTCCAAGAGGTGGAATAAATTGTACTTCTTTACAATTTTTATGTCAATTAATATATATTGATAGATGTATCGTTTTATATAAGAAACAGTATGAATTATTATGATTTTCATTAATAATTAAAATCATATTCTGTAATTTCAAAAACTAAAAAAGAAATAGTGTAATATGGTTTACATAAGTGGCTGTTACTTAGAGAGGACAAAATTTACATATATAAATAATTATATAACATATGTTTATTTAAAAACACTTGAGTCAATAATACAATACCAGAGTTTCTTATAGAAAATCAAAGAATTAATGACCTTCAGTATTATTTTTTTAGCCTCACATGATACAGTACAAAGTTAAAAAGTCATGCCATGCTATGAAGCCATGAAGTTTGGCTTTCTAAATTCATACAAATTGTTCACTTAGAAACAAATATTCAAAAAAATAAAGAAAATAAAACCTAGAATCCTAACTGCGCTGAGCCGAGTTGCGCTGAGTTACATATAACTTCAGGTCGGCCATGATTTGTTGACCATACTGTATCTCACACAACAGGAGTAGGAAACAGAGTGAAAATGGTTATGTTTACAGTCAGACGCTGTACTTCCATGCCACAACAGCCTTAAAAACTTCAATATTAAATATTTTAATATGAAAAAACAGATACTTACATTATGAGCACCATTATGATTGCTATAGGTATCTAATATGATTGCAAGTCCTTGAAAATAATCTTTACTGCCAAAGACCGGTCCAGTTTGCATCCTATCACGAACATACCAAATGGCAAAACCATCGCCAAACAAATCTTTGCCTCGTCCATGCACTTTGAACTGAACTTGCAACTCCCAGTTTCTTGTATAACATGGCTGTAATATAATTTTATTTATTTATTTTTACTACAATTTTATGCTGGCTCTGTTCTATAAAAAACATATTGTTAGCTTTAAGTGTAAACCTACCAACAGATAAAACATTTTAAAAAAACTATGCACTACTATAAAACTATGATTTGTATTCTTATGAAATATTTTTTATTTTTATATGAAATAAAATAAAGGCCAATTTAGTATGTTTTTTGATTTTTAAAGGGAATAGTAAAAATGTATGTACATAACAAAAAATGGCTAAGCTAAACTCTAAGCTATGCTAAAGTAACATACCAAATAACATGCATAAATATCATAAAATAAAGCAATAAAATTATATAAATATTGCATTGCACTAATGTTCTTCTCTCTGACTACCCCGCTAGGGATAAAGCGTGAAGCTAAGTTAAGTTACTAATGTTCAAATATTAAGGTGTATCTATTAATGATAAGAATGCTTTTTAAGTGGATTTTTGGTCATGTTGTTTAATGTGTGATCACATTTTTAAATATATATAACAAATTTTTACTAATATTATTATTCTAATTATATAATAAAGATTAAAAGCCAATTAAGACACTGTTTTGATCAAAATGTTATTTAATAAAAATTTAAAAAAAAAAATAAGTAATAAGGAAATTGAGTGTATACACATAACATACTGAAACCATTATTTGACCTCTATTTTGTTTGCTCAGTTATAATAGGGCTGTCTATTATATCTTGTACAAACATTACTGTCTTTGTATGCACATCATCAAATTGGTTTAGAGAACAGATATTTATAAAATAATACAAGGTATATTCTCACAAGGTCATCAGTGTCTGTCTCTCATAAATTACAATGTTTTATTAGCTACTTTTATTACTGTCACAATTTTAAAATAGAATACAACAAAGCTAATACATAAATATTCTAATGTACATAATTAAAATTTTAATAGTTAAATTAAAATAATTGGAAACTTCATACATGTGTTTTATTAATTTATAGAGCTGTACTCTATAAATCAATTATCATATTCAAAGTTTAATAACCTCAGTAACCATACCATATAATATATATAGACTACAAACTCGGTACAATTAATTACTATACTAATTAGATTATAAGCAAATCAATGCGTGACATGGGTTTATACAATATATAGCGACCTTTCTACACTCACCGCGGTATTCCAAATAGCGCCGGACTTTGACTGCAAATCCGGTGTTAAACGAACGTAATTTGTAGTAACTATGGTGTTACCTAAAAAGTCCCAGTATGGTACGGACATGCCACTACCTGAAATTAACCAATTTATTTTATTATTTGAAAAGGCTTAAATCAAAGTCAATGTGCAGGTCACTCACCTTGGTAAGGTTTTGTTAATGAATGTTCTCGTCGTATATAATCTTTCGTATTCCATTCTGCTAAAATAGGAGTTAGCAGTAAGAATAGAAGGAAGAAGACATCAATCGTATATTTTAAAAAACACATTTTAGTATTTTATTAACTTCGCATAATCTAGTTATAGTGGACACTGAAACTGAACATCATAAATGACAAGACACGCCAAATCATGGCATTCTCGACTGTGTTACCAGACTGATAGCATATGTGGCTGAAAACTGAAATGTAAAATTAAGCACCATAGCACTTTACAAAGGAATTGAACTGAAATAACGCATTTATAAATATTACTAATTTTGTGGAAAATACTAATTCTATTCTAAAGATTACGGTAAATATATGTTTATGTAAGATTATTTCTTCTCTAAGCAAAATGACACAGGGTCTACTTTGTTTCTTTGCAAAAATTGTCTTTACCGTAATGCAGTGCTATGTCTATTCTGGAAATTCAATTTGTCATGTAAAAGTATTGTTTACTTAGCAACGTTTTCATATTATACAGTACAGTTTATTTTCGTTAGCTAGCAATACCAATAAGCTGTAAAGTATATGTCGGTAAAACAGTACTATAGTAGATATATCAAATTTATATAATTATCATCGTGTAGTTCTGAGGTTTTATGATAGATGGTGCTTTATAAAAAAATATAAACATTATTTATATGTTCATTCGACGATTTAAAAATGCTTAAAATAGACTACTATGTCTATGTGAATAAAGAATATTTGGATTTTTTTTATTGTTTTGAGTTGATTGCCTTAAATTTATAGTTAACCTATTTCACGGTTATTTTAATACTACTTTAAAAGAATCAGCTTCACTCAGTATGCTGCAAACATCAGGATAGACAGAGGGAACCTCGTATTAAGACACTCCGTTCCCCACTTTTCTTTCAAATGTGTGTGGCAGTAATGTGTGTGGCAGTATAATGTTTTGCCTTGGCAATTTCAATCCCTCAAGTGATGATCGAACCGAAAACCATCGCGCTACAATCACACCCCTGCGCTACTATTATTTCTATTTATGACTTTTGCGTATTTTAATGATTATTATTTGGCAATGAAAAACTGCTCACCATATTGAGCAACACTTGCTTAATGCTGCAACATTATATTAGTTCTTAATAATGATTCATCGTATTATGATTTTTTCACTGCCTTAATTATCTACTTTTTTTTCGAAATAACATGATAGTACAAACTATTTTACTTTCTGGAAAAAATAACAAACATGTTTAAGCTGCAGAACATGTTCCAATTTTCGTTCCAGTTCCAGCTGTTTCGTAACACAAAAAGTAAATAGGGAACCCTTATAGGATCACTTTATTGTCCATTTATCAAGACTATTTATCTCGAGATCGGTTGGAGGTATCAGATTGAAATAAACATCAAATAACCATCTAGCATTAAAGTTCTCGTGAAGATGAATCATACAAGCCCAAATTCGAGGGAATTATGTCACTTAATTACCGAATTCATCTGGATATCTTGCAACTCCATCATTAGATCCTAGTTATCAACTAGGACAAAAGTACTCGTTGAGATGAATCATACAAGCTCAAATTCGATGGAATTAGTTCGCTTATTTACTGAGTTCTTATAGACATCTGCTCTAGCTCAGCTCTATCATCAGACCCTCGTTACCATCTAGAATCAAAATACACGTTAAGACATTTAAGAGAGAATTATAAAAGATATCTTCTGTAATATCAGAATCAAATAAAAAACAAACAGAGAAGGATGAAAGGAAAATAGAAAACATAATAATAATTCGAAGAGTTAATGTCAATCAATCAAGCCCGCACACTGCGGGGTAGAAAAAGGGAACCTTGAATTAATATACTCCGTTGTCCACTTTCCGACGAGTTCTAGAGGCATTGCGTGTTGAGTGGCTGAGCTCAATGATTTGCCTCGATACTAAAGTAAACAAATATTTAATTTCCTCAAGTCGAACCCATAACTAGTCGGTTAACAGTCCCGCTTTGTGCCCCTGCGCCACGACATGTATTGACCTGTTTAATAAATATGTTTATTAAAATTAATTAAATAACTAATTAGATATTACTATCAAGTTGTATTATTCTGCATAGGTTTCACACGTATCGTCCGGAAGTTGAGTGAAAGCTTTAACATGCAATTAGATATATCAATAAAATGGTCATTATTTCTTAATTGCTATTTAAGTATTTTTTTCAAACTGTCCACTATATTATTAAATAAATAAAATAAAAGTAAAAATCCAATATATTAAATCCAATATATTATTATAATGAAAAAAGGTTTTTTGTTTTACCTTACCCAAAGAAATTTGTTCTGGCATCACGTTTTTGGTAGAAATCATTTATGGAAATAATTAAAAATTGAGGTCGGTCTGGTGTCGAGGCAAAATGCTGTGTAGAGTTCTGCCTCTCCACACGCAATGCTTCTAAAACACGACGGAAAATGGGGAACGGAGCGTCTTAACACTAGGTTCTTCCTGCCTATCCTATGTGCGATTTATTGAAAAGATTAACAGTTATATTTTCTTACATTGATAGATAATTAATATAAGGGCGTTAAAATTATTTAAAAACATTTTTGTTTAGCCGTGGTGACTGAGGAAGAAGGTCGATTTTGCCTGCACTACCTTGACTGTGACTGCGTTCGCTACGCAATCCTGTAACGTGTTTCAAAGATTATCTTCACCTACTTTTAATTCTTTAATCATAATGAAACTTGACAATGACACGCACAACAAATAATAATACGATAATATGGTGATCATTAAGTTTGTTTGATGATGGAGTCTATGTCTATTAGAAAAAGTAGTATGGGGCCTCTATATTCATCTTGAAATATTCTGTTAATTTTTCCTGGTACTGAATAACCTATAGCTGAAAGTGGAATATAATTGATGGAGCCTTAAACGTATTTTTTATTTTTTTAAACTAATACCGTCAAAAGTCTCATTAGGCTAAACATTGATTGGTTAAAATTAAAGTTATTGATAAAATGAACCCATCAATACGTGAAAGATACATTTAGATAATAAAAATAAACAAATCACTCTCGAAAATCATTACTAATCATCATTAATTTTTCTATTAAGTTTAAAAATAATATTTGTTAACGTTTCAAAATTACATTGATGCCTCTACACCTGCTGTATTATATACTTAGTGTTATAATAAAATCAACTTTCTCGTTTCATTTTGCTAGTTAACAAATAAATATATTCATTTACGAGTGTTTTGAAATTATAAATACATATTATAAATCTCATGAATGGTCATAGGAACTGCATAGTTGCAATCTGCGAGACGTTTTCTACTTTAAGTTTACTTTCTAAGCACTTTCACTGTGCTGTGTACAGACAGACAAAACAACTAATGCTGTGTGACTCAATGTTTATGTTCCGCTACACGCATTTTTCCTTTTAGTAACACTTAATTTGTTTACTTGGACTGAATTAATGAACGAGAAAACTTTCGAGATTTGTTTTAAAATTATATTTATTTGAATAATCAATTATATTATGACCAAATATAATAGTACTGTATGAATTTAAAGTTTCCCTAAATTATATTTACTGAAATATTTCTAGATAACAATTTGCTAGATTTATTTATTTAAGTATCTGAAATTTACAATACATTCATGAAGATTACTCAACAATTTTGATTTCCAACAATATACAGAAGCCCCATAGAAGTGGTACACTGAATAAATAGGAGATATATAAAAAATAATATTGCATAGTAAAAGTGCCTTGACCCCCATATAGCCACATCCAAAGCCAAAGTCAATAGCAGTTAATATAAAAAAAAGAGGAAACTGACATTAGACTGACTGGATGAGGCCAGCGATATTAAAATAGGAAAGTTAGGTCTCGTGTAACCAATTGTCGCACAGCATGACATACATTGAGTTTGATTAAAAAGAAATCATCATCAAAACATTGTTTATTGTGCTTATTTTTGACCTAAATTGTGGATCGTGTCAGACTTACTTCAATCTTTAACAACACAGGTGTAAGATTCTAAATGGCATGTGAAAGAATTTGATAAAAATGTGTAGAGAATGTCAAGAACAGATCATGGCCCAATAGAAAGTTTCACTTTCACCGACCTGGTTTCCGTAACCTGGATGCTATAGGTCGAGTCGTTGGCCTTCAGGATGAAGCCACTTTTGGTTTTATCTGTCACTTTCATTAATCTTCGAGGTAGAAAGTTATGACGTAGCAGGGAGCAGGAATTAGGTCATGGCTGTAAATGCAGGTGGAGCCTTTTTGTTTTTTGTTGGAGCATTGTGAATGGCTAGGTCGTGTTCGATTTGTTTCTTGTAGGGGATTTTATGGCGTTTGTTGTTTTGTTTGGTACATTCAGCATTGAGCTCGTTTACTAACATTTGTGTTTGCTTGAAATTTATTAGAATGGTATACTTTTTCATTTATTAACTCCAAGACTGTATTCATTTAAGTAATATATATTTTGACTTTGTGTATTTCATACATTCATTTAAAGACGGCGTTGATCGTATACTTATCGTCTTAAATTGTCACATGTTATTTCAATTGTTTTTTTTCTATTAATCAAATCAAGTCAGCTTCACGCTGTATCTCGCACACAGCAGGGTAGGCAGAGGGAACCTATTGTTAAGACACTTCGTTCCCTACTTCCTGCCGAATTCTGAGGCATTGCGTGTTTAGTGGCAGAACTCAACGTCACATTTTTGAGTGTTGAGTGGCAAAACTCAACGCCGCATTTTCTATTAATTTCGTGAGAAAAACGTATTTCAAATAAAGGAACTTGCTAGTAGGCCAGATTAGTCTTAATAGGTATTACATACCTACGGAACTGCCTCTTCTACAAAAAATTGGATGAATATAAAAAAGATTAAATTATGTAGGTTACTGAAAACCGAAAAAATAGAACACAACAAAAAACATGTCAGTATTTGGTATATAACTTTAGACCACTACAATTTATCATTAATGTAAATAAACTCCTATTAATATTAAATCATACTAAGGCTAAAAATTATAATAATTGTTTCAAAAAGTCCCTGAAGAATTGTTTAATTTTTTATTATTTTTGTCTGGACGTCTCGTCGTCTAATCAAAACTTATTGGAAATGATTCAGTGGCAGTCGTGAGATGTTTTGCTTTAAATTACCTACATAATGTTTGGCAGAAAGATACAAAAAGTTGTATAAATACATATGTATACATAATTTTTTTTTATTTTAAAATTAAAGAAAACATACTCAAGTAAATAAAATGCAGAGTGATCATTTACAATGCTTTAGTCGAATTTAGTAAATTAACAATACATATAATTGGTGAAATATTTTGGTGACCTAACTTATTTTGATACAAGTAAAAGATATAAACTGTTTGATATTTATAAGAGAAACTTTGAATTGCACTCAGGTTTACGATTAATAAAATAAATATCAACGTAAAATAATAATAAAACCACCATAAAAATCTAATATTTTAGCATTTTGGTGACATAACACGAAGGAAAGTCCTGTTTTTCCAAGTTTTAGCAATTATCACTAACATTAATATTAGATTTTGTTCAACAAAAAAGAGAGGTTTCGAATTTCCGATGAAAGGAGGAGGACATCCTAAATTTGGTGAAATCATGTTTTTTTTATAATTATATTATATTTTAACTAGGCTGATAAGAATTGTTTTGAGCATTTCTATTTTCATAATTCCTCCAAGACTTATTTTTTCATTTTTTTTTTTAAATATTCTTGTTGTTTAAACTTGTTTCTAATATTTTGTTCTACTTGTAGAGTACCTTTAAATAAAACCCTATATAAACATGTAAAATATATACAGCTTACGTATGTACATAGGCTTAAAAGATTGCAAGTATCCAAGTTTTGCAGTGGCGTAGCGCATTCAAATATACTGACGCAAGAATTTCCAAATGGCTCCAAAGTCTAGACGTTTCTTCGCACAAATACATATGTATGTAAAAATATACAATAAGGTGATTCACGTGTTCCGATAGCTCTCGTATCGATTTCCTCAAATTACCCACGTGCGTAAAAGGGAGTGTCATGCTTTCTCTTGTACTTTCACTCGTGTATATAGTACGTAAGGTCAAAATCGCGGCGCACGGTCATCGACCCTGCCAACTTTTACCATGTCTGCCCACGTTCAACGTTCTAGACTAGGAAATAGACAATTTAACATGCTTACACGGCTATTCGGTTTGTTAGAGGATGTTGAAAGGACAAAGCTAAAGGGAATTATGTTAGTGAAACTGATCAATAGTTGCTTTATCTATGTAAAACAATTGCTTATTTTTGAAAATATTTTATAAATTATTATTAATTATAAAAAAATTTGCTAACGATTCGATAGTTTTTCATATGATTAATGATATATATATCGTATATATCGTTTATACAAGGACCATATTACTTATCGCCACACAAAATATGTAAAGAGCGAGATTCGAACTGATTTATTAAGATATCAATTAGAATTTTGCTGTTTACTACATTCTCAAAATGAATCAGCCAAACCAGCGAACAAGTTATCATATAAACCTTTCAATAACCACCATACTTTAGGAGATTTATGTTTCCACTGATCACATGGTGGGGTTATGTATGTGTAAATATTATACTGTAGTAACATAATTTCTCTTTTATTATTTAAAAAGAATTAAATTAATCAGCTTCACGCTGTATCCCGCACACAGCAGGGTAGGCAGAGGACCTAGTTTAAGACACTCTGTTCCCCACTTTCTATCGAATTCTGGAGGCATTGCGTATTAAGTGGCAGAACTCAACGCCGCGCTTGTCTCGGCACCAGAGCTAAGAAATGGAAATATTAATTTAACTAAATATTTCATCTCCTCGAATGGGGATCGAACCCACAACCATTTGTTTTTACAGTCACACTTTGTGCCGTTGCACCACGACTGGAAAAAGAGCAAATAAAAAGATATAATAATTAAAAAAATATTGCTGCTACTTACAGAGAGAAAATATATTTACAGTAAGTATGTTTAGGTGCATCATCACCGTCATCATCGTCGCTCACCTAACGATATCTACGAAGATCAGCGTACAGTTACGCTTAAATAGCTTCTTTAAAGTAAGCTGAAAAGTAGGAGTATCACGGTTTATCTATACGCTTATCTGCATGTACGTCAGGTTTACCATCGATTTGTTCGATCGATCGATATATATTAATCTATATATTAGTTAGTAGTTATTAAAACTCTCTCTGCTCACATGTTTCGCTCTTTGGTGATGATACTGATCAAGAATAAATTTGAAAAGACTTTAAGGCAACTAGGTCTTTTTTTGGGACAAGAATATCGTGCTCAAGGAAGCACTTATTAAAGCGTTATTTTATATATGATATTCTATGATGCTATATAAATCTCTGTAACAAAGTTAGTTGTGTGTAAAGTTAATTGAGGCCATTGTGGCGGCACAGTGTCTGACTATAAACGTGACGTTTGTTGGTTCGATTGTTATTGTTTTAGGAGTGTCTTAACATTAGAAAAAAGTGGAACAAAAAAAAAAGGTTCAAAAAATTTAATCAGTTTCACGCATCTCGCACGCAACAGAGTAGGCAGAAGGTTAGTGTTAACATTCCGTTCCTCTATTTCCACCGAATTCAGAAGACATTACGTGTTGAGTAGAGAAACTCAATGTCGCGTTTTGCCCGACACCAGCGCGAAGAAATGGAAAGATAAATTTAAATAAATATTTCGTTTCCCCTAGTGAGGAATCAAACATAAAACGAGTCGCTTAAAGTCACATGCTTATGCCCCTGCCTCACAATTGGCCTCCTGTTGACTTCCGCCACTCAACACGCAATGTCTCCATCCTCATCCATTCGGTAGTAGCGGGGAGCTGAGTCTCTTAACACTAGGCTACCTCTGCCTCTGCCTCTATATGCGGGATAAGCGTAAAGCTGATGTTTATTTATTTCACAGTTAATTTAATAAAACTAAGAAATAATTAAGTGATATTCAATTTAGGATGAAAATTTGGGAATTGACTATATATAGAGTGAACTATTCCTTTTTATCCTTATATATATCCTTATATATATGTAGATAACATCATCTTAAGAGTATAACAAAAGTTTATATTTTATTTTAAGCATAAAAACAGACGCTGTTGCATAGACATTTTGAACATTTCACATGACAACAGCAGGTCGGTGACCCCGAAGCAATTAAAAGTGCTAATTCCCGACCAATTAATTGCTAACTTTAATCAACGTTTCCGTCTATAAAATGTTCAATTCTGATTTATTGCTGATCCATCGAGTTTGATGCTGATCTGAGGTTCGACAGCCAGTCAAAGTCCTATGAAAGTGAAAATAAATGGTATAAAATTTATAAATGGTTCCATTAAACAAATAACTTAGGTATTCAATTATTTGGAAAAGAACTGTATTTTTAGCAGAGGCCAGTCGTGGCGCAGTGGCACAAAGTGTGACTGTAAAGCCGATTGGTTGT
>DVQM01001367.1:0-12272 GCA_018231645.1 Heliconius ricini | reverse complement strand
GCCCACGCCGAGTCCAGCGCGGACAGGAACCCGCGAGCGCACCCCGAACCCGTTGGCCAGAACGGTTCCAACAGACTATCACCGACGAGCTGGCAAAGTAGACGTCTCCCGTGACGCTCGTATACCTGGAAGTCAAATATTGCACTTTTTTAAACATATTTGTAAACATTCATTAAATTAAATAATTATGTCGTCATTAATGAATATTCGTATTTACAATTCAAAGACAAAGACAGAGCAAAGACTGAATATTATGACTTCATTATTTCACTCGAAAAACAAGGATGATCTTTTCATTTTACATAGTTTTCTGTATGTACTTACTATGATTATAACAGAGTCGAATGTTAGAATAAGCATTGATTTTAAAATTGGTCTTCTAATACATAATATTTTTCTTTAAAACCTAAGGGACTTTTGTTTAAATACGATTTTGGAATATTTAACCCCAAATATTAAAGTATCCGCAAAAGGTACCACCAGGTATATTCGCCGCTCTCAATACAATCTAATATGAATCTTTATTTCAAAAGATAACATGGTAAATATAATAATATGAACTTTACACGAATTACAGCGCTTTAACGAGTCTAGCGACTTTGTAGCTATAAATTACGTAATTAACTCAAATAACTACTAAACTAAAAGCGCTTACGACCGAACACGTGTTCTCGTTCATATAATATTATCACATTAGCTATGATATATAAAGTGCTATCAAATCATCCACTTTTACGAAAGTATTGTAAAATTACAATTTAAAAAGAAATAATATATTGTTTATTATCTTAACCTAAACTAACTCAGAACTAATGACGTAACTTTAAAGGATTATTAATAATTTTTTTGCGTTCGCTTGAATGTGAATGAATTAAATATCAAAAAAAAATATATATCAACATACCATACTAGCATTTTCAGCGGCATACATAGAAGTGAAGTCGAACAACGCGACATCGGGTTCACCGTAGTGGTTTAGGGCAAAGTCGCGTAACGGCAATCGACTGTCAGTGGAGAACCTGGCCGCCTCTTGCGCGTATCGCATCAGGGCCGCACGGTCCACATTCTCTACGCTGAGTAAACGAGAAACCTCGGCGAAATCCTTAAAAAATGTCGTAATATTAAATAACACCGTCGTGTCGCAGCACAATCACAATCGTGTAAATATAAATTTCGCCACTACATTACGAGAAATTTCTTAATTAGGAACGAAGTGTCTTAACACTGGGTTCCCGGGATCTCTCTGCCTACCAAACTACGTATCGGATATCTCGTGAAGCTAAAAATAATTAAATTTGTATGCAATAGGAAGTATTAGCGAGAGCTAAAACACCGGAATCTCTCTATAGTTCGCCAAAAAATCTCGACCGATAGAGCTATTTCAACGGAGGCGGTACTAGTTGAATCTTTTCAAATTTGGTATTCGTTGAAATATAAATATTTTTGCAAAGCATTTCTTGCGTCACTTACTTTCAACAAAACACCTTTATCCAGAAGACTATGTTTCTTGGCAGTCATGACGAAGTAGTGCGTGTCATCTTTATAGTAAACAATGTTTTCGAGATCTATTCCAGTCACTTCGTACAGCTCTTTAAAGAATTTCTGATTAAATATGAATGCCACCCCACTTATTTCTGGCACCTAAAAATAAAAACAATTATAATACAAGTGAAATGTCTTTTAAAATGAAATAAGTCTGTCCTAAAACTGAACATTAATATAATAATATAACTTAGGTAAAAAAAACGACTTCAGTTGGCTTGTTATTTTGAGTTATTTGTCTATTTGTCGCGTTTGTATATACTTAATGTAAAATTAAGACACGTCATTTTCTCATTACTGTCAGAAATGCGAAGCCCCAGCTTTCAAACAAAAAGAATCATCGAAATCGGTTCACCCAGACAAAAATTCTGCGGTAACAAGCATAAAAAATACAGTCGACATGATAACTTCCTCATTTTACAGAAGTTGGTTAAAAAGGTAATGTTAGCCACAATAAAAAGTATTATATTGAATTTTTGTATACTTTTCTTTTACAATAAATCCAACCAGTCAAACTTGACTGAGCTAAGAAATCTTTTTAAATTCCATAAATAAGTGTAATTAATTATATATAGTTGTAATTCCATAAGTGAAAATACACACAAAGTATTCGACAGTATTTAGGGTTCCGTAGCCAAATGACAAAAAACGCACACACTTCTCCCTCTTCCTTCATTTCTTTTGAACTAGAGAGAGGAAAATACAAAAATTGGGATTTTAGAATTTTGATTAACCTGAATTGAGAGCCTCCTTCCTTTTCAAGTTTAAAATAGCATATCAAGAATAAAATAATGGTGGTGGTGGTTACATATATATATATATATATATTTTTGTTTGCTGACGCAGAACCCGTCATAGGCGAGTCCAACTCGCTTTTAGCCGATTTTTTTTTACTTATCATAATTGCTTTCATGTTCTTTATAAAACGTTATATTTTAACAGACAAAAATTTTAAAAAAACTTTTACGTTCTATTATATCTATCATGCACAGACAGCGATCAGTTACATTTTTATTATATACAAAGATAAAGATAACACAACTTACCGAAGCCTCCTGCTCCGTGTGGCGGTTGATAAAATTCGCCGTGATTGCCATAGCAAGTTTCCCTCTAAACTCCTTACGTTTGAAACCGTGAAGAGTGTTACGTTTGCCGTCGGCACCTATCAATACGTCAAATTCGTATTGCGCCACTGGATGGTCCGACGGCGTTACGCGAGCACGCCATCCTAGAGCTTAAGAAAAGAAAAAGAAACTAAAGATATATTGTTAAGGTTATTAATATGTAGAAACTTTTTATTTTCTATGTACAGGCAACTTTTTGAAGATGTTGGTTTTTTTATACTTGAGGTTAAGTATGTTAACCCTACTGGCTTTTACAGCGACACCGGGTGGGTAGGGGTAGAGGGTACTCTGTCCCTAGAAATATGCAAGCAGTGTGTAGGTGCCGGTGAGGCAAGACGTTGGTCCTTACTCTTATATAACTGTTCCTTTACCTAAGCGTTACAAGCACCCAAGTGACTATTTTTACTTATAATCGCAATTACAGTACCGTATTATACGTAAGTCATTTTATAAACAAAAAAATAAAATGCTGAATCGTACAGAACAAAGAGGGTTAGCAACTAGATATGCTTAATTGCCTAGTTTACATTATATTATCGCTTTGAAGATTTCCCTAAGTTCTTCAAAAGACAGAATCTCTGTGAATTTGCGGATGTTGGGAAATAATATGAACTATGAAGGTATGACGCAGAAGGAATTTAAAAAAAAAATGATTTTATTGCATTATGTGATATTGTATCTACACTACGTAGTATGTACTAGTACTAGTAAAATGCAATTAACATTATACACTTGGTGAAGATCAAAAAAAGTGTCCTATAAGTAAAATAAGTAAATCATGTAAATGAGCTCTCACTTTCAGAGTTATCTGTGATAGTCGGTTCCAGTAACTCTTCGAAGCTGACTCCCTCGTGAAACTCGACACCTAATAACAGCGCAACCTAAAATTTAACCAAATTTATAAGTTATTAATAAACAAATATATATTAATTCAATATATAAGAGTCATTAAATTACAAATTATTAATAAAAAATGTTACTTTTATTTTACCTTCAAAAGTATACACTGCAACTGTCTTATACTGATGTGATCTATGGATCCAGCACAAAATTTTCCAAAAAACTTTTTAGCTCCTAACGCCTTTAAGTCGTGAATGACAAAAGGCCATAAATGTAACACATTATTTCGAGACATACGGTCTCGTTTTTCGATAACTACCTATAAAAACAAGACAAAATTGTATATTTTATTGATTGTATATGTATATTTGTATATGTATATTTAAAAAATAAATTTTATCAGCTTCACACTGTCAACTGCACACAGCAGAGTACACAGAAAGAACGTAGTCACTACATTCCGCAATTTCCTATAACTTTTATGGCTAGAAATATAATAATGTCAAAATTAGTGTAGTTGATAAATGGCTAGCTAGATGATGATGCTTGGTAATTATACAATTTACCCTTCAGGTAAATATTAATATTTTCAATATTTTCGTTTTTCCCAGAGGGAAAAGTGACATTGGCTACATCATCCAAAACGCGATAAATGTTAGGAAATGTTCCGTTACGGAATATCTCTCTAGATATAATGAAATGGCAAAATGGGTTTATTAATTTATTAATATAAAATACTAAATTAAAATAATTCTTTGTAATTATACAGTCATGTTTCGCTTGCCTTGCAACACATAGTAGTTCAAAAAAATGTTAAGAATAGAAAGTTCATATAACTCGCCACCACACCACTTACTTAATAACTTTCTTCAAATTATAATTCCACTAAGATTAACCAAATTATAAATTCCACTAAGCTCAAAGAGATGCTCATTATGAGAGTACATATTCATATATTTTTTCAGGTTTTTATTTAGCTTCACGCTGTATCCCACACATAGTAGTAGGCAAAGGGAACCTGGGAGTCAGGTAACCACTCAATTCTCATTCAGACATTTCTGTGTCCCACTTTCCGCCGAATTCAGGAGGATTTGCGTGTTGAATGGCGATTTTAAATAATTCGTTTCCTCGAATCGGTATCGAAACCACAACGTGCCGGATTCACGGTCGCCCGCTGGTGTCCCTGCACCACCACAGGGCTCAAATATTGATCATTATAAGTTTAGACAATTTTATCACGTATATAGAAATATGAATTGTGTAAAAATAAGCTATCATAGAAACACCTGGTTCATATAAAAAAAATCGACTAATGCATATAACATGCACATATAAATCGTTGCCCATTTGTACATAAAAATAATATATATTTTACCACTTTGGCACCAAGAAGTTGACACTCGATAGCAGCACGCATTCCGCATGGTCCAGCGCCAATAATAAGCACTTTGTTTTGAGTACAAGCTCGTCCCTTAACATAAACTTTGTGATTTGCGCGAGAGTCGAATTTTTTAAAAAGAGCTTGCGCTTTCCACGAACTTGCTAATTTAGCCTAAAAGTAAATCAAGAAAAATATTAAACTCTTACACGTAATAAATGATATTTTTTACGTATGACGGTGTGTTTTCGAATTAAACGTTTGAATTATCTGTGTTGATCGCATAACTGATAATCCTACATATAAAAATAATAGCAAGTAAATAGATTGTGATGACGATAGAAAATAGGTACACCTGCTCATCGTCATTCATCAATACGGAAATATCTGTTCCTTTATTAAAAGTGAATACAGAGACTGTTTATTTATGAAAATGTAAAATTATAAATATAAAATAAACAACAACAACAAATAAACTGCAAGCTAAAATCATTAGCTAAATTAACCTTTAATAAAATAAAAAATCAATTTAAAGTGTAATTAATTATTTTTAATACAACATAGTAATTATAAATGAATTCTCATACAATAAATATTTAAAAACAACAAACATTGTACTAATAGTTTATACAAATTATTATTCCACAGCGGTAAAATAATAATATTTGAAATAAAAAGAGCAGATTGAGATCACGCTAGATCTAGATACGTATTTATAGATGTGAACTCATCACTACGGGAGTGACGAGTTCACTGAATTTGGACGGACTCTCGTCGTCTCAGCTCGCTGCTCAATTTCAACTCAAGTCGAAATACACCTACAAAACATCTGAGTATTTTTAACGAAACTTTTGCAAGCATTAAACAACCGTAAACATTCTACGCACACATTGAACGTTAATTATTGTATTTTTTATCGTTTCATTTACAGATTTACAATATAATTTATATATGATGTGGGTAGATGTTGCCTATTTTAAGTATAATATTTAACTTTTACAGTTCACTGTAGAAAGGGTAATTTAATCGTAACATGTTGTTAGTGTTTAATAGTGCAAGAAGTAATTTTCCAAAGAACATGTTAAATATTTATTATTGCATATGCTGATGTAAGAAATATTATAAAATTTCGATATTCAAAACAAAACCAAGTCTACTTGTAATATAGGTGCGTGTGTAAAGGACAGTAATTATAGGCAGAGGGAACCGAGTGTTAAGACATTCCATTCCCCAATTTACGCCGAATTTTTGGAGGCATTACGTGTTGAGTGGCGGAACTTAACGTCAGGCTTTTTGCCTTGGTGTCAGAGCAAAGAAATGAAAATATGAATAAGTAATAATTAATTTTCTCAAGTAAGGATCGAATCCTCGACCGTTGCGTTCTTGTGTCCCTGCGCCACAACGGCCTCTAATTAATTAAACAGTATATTTTAATAAGAAAAAAAGTATAAAACTATTCTTACCTTTAATTTTGGATAAAAATCTGGTAATCTGTTAGGTTTTAAATTGAGTGTATTACAAATTTCTCTATGGAGGGCCAAAATTTGTTTCATAGTTCCCGCGGAACAAAAATGGTCAAACATCTCTGCGGCGAGAGCGCACTCCGGCGGAGTGGGCTCCACGCGCGCGCCACGATTCATGTCTATTAACAAATAATATTATAAATAAAACAAAAATATGAGAACAAAATCACATTTTAAATACGCAAAATTATAAAGAAAACAAAGTTGCAATGTTATAAGTTTTGGTTAAAAATATATACATAAATAATAATTAAAAATTATTGATTATATATTTCAGCTCAATGTTACTTTAATTATGGTCATACTTATTTATCCTTTTTCAGTCTTTTATAGTTTTAATTTGTGTTTTAATGAAGGCAATGTGTGTGTTAATATTGTAGTAGCTTATTTGTTTCATAATGCTTATCATAATAATGAAGTACCTATTTAAAATATCTCGGACTGTCTAACAATTGAACTCTAAACTTTATCTTCTTTGAGTGAAATCAGAAAAAAATTATATATACTAAAATATCAAATAAAATCACATTTAGCACTAATTGCTTTGTAGGTTACTAAATATTTATATCTTCTGCATTTTATCTTACTTTAAAAATAAAAATGTGTAAAAAAACAATTAATTGACTAGAAAATGCAAAATGTCAAACAAAGCTCATGGCCAGAAACACCCGCTGTACCTGATGATTGAAATATAACAAATGCTAAATATAAGGGTAATTTTACCAATATTTAATAATGGTAACTGTATTTAAATCAGTTATGCTAATTCTGAGATTGGTGTGCATAAACAAACAAAAAAGTTTAATTTCTATTACATTTATAAACATCCCCAATAAGTTTTTATCATATATCTTTCAATGTTTTGATTTTCACACATTGATCTTTTACAATTTTTTTATATGTATAGATTAAAATAAATAAATAAATCAGCTTTATGCTGTATTCTGCACACAGCAGGGTAAGCCGAAGGAACCTAGAGTCAAGACACTCTGTTTGCCACTTTCCAACAAGTTCTGGAGGCATTGTGTGTTGGGTGGCAGAACTCAATGCCCTGCTTTGCCTCAACACCAGTGCAAAAAAATGAAAATATAAATAAATATTTCATCTCCTCAAAAGGGGATCAAATCCACAATCAGTCGACTTTGCAGTCACACCTATAGATGAACGATCCATTTATTGTCATATTAATACTACTCTATACTATAATTAATTAGAGTAGTATTATAACTTTTTTGAACAGGTGAATGATAAAACTATTAACAACCCAAATAGGCTGAGCTAGCCTAATGCAAGACATAAATATTTCAATAATATTAAATGTGAATAACAAACAATTATAGATACACAGAAATTTACCATAATTTAAATACAGTATAATATAGAATTAATATGTAATGAGTGAATAAGAATACACTAGAAGTAGTCACCAGATACAAGACTATTAGATTAAATTGTACAATAATTATGATGCATGCCAACATTAACTTTGCTAACATTGGGCAAATTTATCAAAAGTGATTGGTAAAGAAACAATTTTTAATTTAAGACATATAGCACACAAAGCATAATTCACTTGTGGTATAAAAACAGATTGATATGCATATAATCCACCAATTATGGAATAATTTTATTTCCATAAGTCTAATGAGATTTTATATGTTCATAAACAGAAATTATTAATTTTATATTTATTTATATCATATGTGCTTTTTATTTGTAGCCCTTACTATTAACATGTTAATTTAATGGTTGTGGGTTCAATTTACAGCCAAAAAATTGAAATATTTATTTAAATTTATATTTCCACTTTGTTGCACTAGCGTTGAAGCAAAGCGCAGTGTTGATTTTCATCACTCAACAGGCTACTTTCAGAACTCGGTGGAAGATGGGAAACAGAGTGTCTTAATATTAGGTTCCCTCTGCCTACTCTTCTGTGCGCGGCATATAGTGTGAGGCTTATTTTACTATTGATAGGTACATATCTAGGTCAAACATTATGGGTAAAAGAATATAGGCAATAAACTAGCATGAAAATAATATAGTAAAGAATTATATGAGACTTTTCTTCCTAACTATTAATAAGCTTTGTGTTCATGTCATTACTATAAAATTGCGGGTATTATATATTTTGCAATATTAAACTTTATGCAATCATGCTTTAAAACACTAATATGGCACATTTAAATCTTTCTTAACATTATCGAATTATAAAAATTTAAAATAAACAAAATAAACACCAGAAGAAATTGAATTAAATTGAAATTATATACGTATCTGCCATACTTGTCAAAATATATCTATTTTAAAATTGGAAAGCAAAGATTACCGTTTAACCATACCTACCTACTTGATTTTGATAATATTTACACTAAATTGTACAATCACTTAAAGTATTTCTCAGGTGAATGATCTGTGATATATAATTATTTACATAAACATCATGTTACATATACATGTTATTTACAATCAATAAACTTCAAACACTATAAATAGTTCCCAGAGAAATTATAGAACATTTCAATTTTCAACAAAGAAAATGACCAAAACAGCTGGTATCAAATATTTTTACATAAATAGATAACACAAAGTTCGCAACGCAATTATTAATGAAGAGAGCATCAAAGCACTTTACGTATTCAGTATATGTGATACCTACACTGTGTGCATATAAATATGGGTTATAAATATACACTAGTAAAAACATTTTCTATGTACATTTTTATAATTAATCAAGAAAATAATACTGACCTAATATTTTTGTGGTAAACAATCTTTTAATAGTCTTTCAACGTTACCATTGACCTCAGCTTGAAATTTTTAACTCGCATAGTGTTTCCTTACACCCAATGAGCAATCCAACATTACACTTCACACTACAGAATGTAGAAATGCAGATAGAGATGTTTATAGGTATATATAAGTATATGTACTTTATAAAGAATTAAAGACTATAGATTACACACTACACCATAAATTCAAGAATTCTTGCTGGCACAGACAAAAAAAGGGAAGATCGTTATTATAGTGCTGGCCACACATACACTGTGTGTATGCGGCCGATTTTTCAATATTGATCAATATTATTGTAGAAATTCTGATTTTGCCACCACAATATTAGGGAGAGGGGGGGGGGGCTATTGTCAATATTATTGGACGTGTGCGAGAGCGTGGTAATATTTTAGTTGACTCTTATCATCTTCCATTATCCAATGAAATAATTTGAAAAGATTTCAGTAGTTGTATCAACTTCGCTATAGACACTTTTATCTAAAAGTGTTTATAGCGAAGTTGATACAATTACTACCTTGAGAGACAATATTTATTATACTTTACTAAGAATTGGGAAACGTATCCAGAGTTAAGTAACATATCTACTGAAGCCTATCAAAATAAAGTAAAAATAATAATGCCCTAGACATGCTGCTATAAAAAAAATTAAACCGAACTGTTCAAGAGATAATGTTAAGAAAAAAAATAATTCTCTGCGAACAATTTGTCTGAAGTAATTTAAAAAATACACAAATCTAAATCATTCTCTGCTAGTCACAGTTCACTAATGATATTTAAATTATTTAACTCCGTTTCTTTTCTTATCCAGTCTTTGATCCATTGTTTCTTTCTTGATTGTATTTTCTTTGTAAATAAATTAAACGCAATAACTAAAACGATGGCTTTTTTCTTTATGACCATTTTAGATTTAACACGTACGCATATACATAAAGCTACTTAACGACTTTTATGACGAAATATTGTCAATAATACTGTGTAGTATGCGGGGTCATATATCAAGCATATTGTTGCCAATAATATTGAGTGTGTGCAACTAGCCTATACGGTACGACAAAGCAAAAAAATAAAATAAATATAAAAATATATGATAGTATATTTTATAATAAATAATGAGTTTTTATATCAAGTCAAATCAATGCAGTGGGGAAATGAAATCAGTTTCAAAATTGTTCCCCCAATTCTTATTTATCAACAATAATTCAAAACTGCCTGTTAAATTCGCTGGCCTAATAAAACCACAGAAATTTTAAGAATCAAGTATTCATTATATTTTAATTTAATCGTCTCTTCAAATATTTTTTTCAATTTATTATTATTTTACAACATTTAATTTTTTCTTTGCGGAATTAACCGGATTCATCGCGTATATTTATAATTATTAGTATTACACATATTTACAATATATTTTTTTGTAAATTACATAGTTTCCTTTAAAACGTGTCATTCTTATCATTTCCAAACTACTTACTAGTAGTACTACCGGTTAGCCACTTCACGGCCTGTGTTAGAGTAGAGAAGCTTTAAAATATTAAAATATTTATACGTTATGAACATTGTCTGATTATAGTAGATTGGACAAAAATGCCAACATTTATATGTAGTTTCGTAAGTATCCTATCTCAAGACTTTAGTTAATTCTACAACACTGTTTCACAATTTAAGTCAATTTTTTAATATATTGTCATTGAGCTATGCCTATTAAACTTTTAAAGATTATTCTACACATCAATAATTTTTAAAATTACTTCTGGAAAAAGTCACCATTATTTTTTTTCCCTACAGCCATTGAAAGTTTTTGATAAAATTTAGTTTATTTAAAACGATTTTTGATCAATCAAAGACCAATCCGATGGCTTAATAATCTTCCTAGACAGAGTTGGACCTTTATTTGGTACTACCTCTGGAGCCCCACTTTTAAGTTGTAAGTGAGTACGCATACTGTCTTAACTACATATTAAACTAGTAGTCCACAAAATTTCGGCTTTGCTAAATTGACAATTTTTGTATACTCCACTAACAATTAAAATAAATGGTAGATTATACTCAATATGTTATTGTACAATAAGTGTAATTGAAAGTAACACATAGTAATCTTACAACATAGTAAGTTCTTACTTTTTTGTGTTAATTATTATTCTTTTTGAGATTGTTACACCTTTTTATGCAAGAAGTATTATTAAGTATTTATTATTTATTCAAAAGTTTAAGATCAAAATAGGATATAAGTACTTTTAAAACTCAAAAGTATCAGAATTCTTGTTATGCTCCAATTTTTATTACTTTCTGAATAGGGCCATTTAGGTAATATTTAATTTTCTTTTCTTGACCTGTGCTCTTATATATATATAATCTAGAAAGAAGAGACTAAAGACTGAGGTAAGACGCATAAACAGCCGTAACCACTGATATGTGAACGTGAAATTTGGACAGATGTAATTTTTATAATCTGGACGTCCACTGAAGGGATTTTGAAAATTTTTAACCTTAAAGGGAAGAAATGAGGGGTTGAAAGTTTGTATGGATTTGTTTTAAAACAGCACCGATATTCACAAAATTTGAAATTTAGACTCTATAAAATATTTTATTGGACACGTGTTTCATGGTTTTTTTCATAATTCACCCCCTAAGGGTTCTAATAAGGGTTTGAAAGTTTATATGGACAAATCTTTAAATATTTTAAACACTTTTAATGTGTTATTTCACACTTAGGAAAGAAATTATTTTTATACGTTTTCTAAATAAGTATAAATCTTTAAATCGCCACCGATTTTCATAAAAAATTAAATTCAGACTTAAAAATATTTCATAGAACACGTGTTTCGTGGTTTCTTTAAAATTCACCCCAAAGGGTGCGAATAGGCAGGCGGAGCTGCGCGTGCCCGCTAATTATATATACGCTGTTTTCATATCAGTGTGGCGTACTATCTGAGTGGCATACACTGTTACACAGGAAACTTAATTAGAAAAAGAAGAGTGTTAGAAGAATAAAATTATTGTAAGTAAATACTTTCATAAATTACAAATTATTTTAACAATTATTAATGTTCAATAACTATTTATATAATATAATATTAT
>DVQM01001366.1:0-12272 GCA_018231645.1 Heliconius ricini | reverse complement strand
AAATTATTTGACGTTCAAAAAATGAAGCATGTAACTTCTTATTTTGAATAAAATTGCTACTTCCTCTTCACCAAGCAGATGAAGCCACGGGTATGAGCTACTAAATAAAATAACCAACTTAGCTAAATAGCTTGTAATAGTCCTTTCCCAATAAAATAATAATGTATATACAAATGGATATATGAAATTCCCCAAACAATAATAACATTATAAAATTGTACGCATATTTGTATTAAATAAATATTGAGAGCAATTGTCTCCATAAATAAACTTGTATACAGATTTGGGAGTCCCCAATGATTTATAAATTTAAACTCTTCAAATTTTGTAGGAAATGTAAAACGAAGCAGTCAGGGTTTTTAAATGTTTCAATGTTTTACCTTTTTTTAGTTTGACGCTGTAGCACATGGCAGGGCATCTAGTGCTAAGACACTCTGTTTCTATTATTACACTCGTTCCCCACTTTTCACCAAATTTTGGAGGTATTGCCTGTTGAATAGTGGAAGTCAATGTCGCTCGTTGCCTCGTTACTAGAGAAAATAGAGATACAAAATATTTCATTTTCTTAAGTGGGAATCGAACTCATAACTAGTCGCAAGGTTGTGGCTCTATGCTTTTATTTTATTAAATAGACCACATATTTACATATTTCTTTTTATTAACAAAAAAAGTCTTCTGTTACTTAATAATTGGCATACACACAAAGTATATATGAAAATACTACAACTGGACAGAAAAAAAATATGAGTTTTTGTTTTATAATTATAATATATAAACTAGCTAGTAATAATAGCTAGCTTCACACCAAATATAGTGAGGTAGAAGGCAGCCAGTTCCCCATTGCCCTCAACGCAACGGAACTCAACACCAGAGGACCAGAGAAGAAATGAAAATATTAATAAATAATAACAAACCCACAACTATCGCCTTACAGTCACACCGTAATGCCTCTGCGCTAAAACGACCTCAGTTCTATTTAATGTTATATGTTAACATAAGCTAATGGTGACAACCAGCTTCAGGCTGTATCTCGTACACAGCAGAGTCGGCAAAGGGGACCTACAATAGTATTCAGACACTCCGTTATATATAAATTAGTCAATATATATAAATAAATTAGTCAATACTCAATTCTACTTCACACGTTATAAACGTGGGTTATTTGAAAAATGCTCGTTGCAGAAGAATCATTGGTGGACGATAGGGTTGTGCAAAATCTAATAAGTACAACATGAAATATAAAAAACTTTATCGATTTATTTTACTAACTCATAGTAATTGAATCTCGTGCCATCGTTCGGACATAATCATCAGTCCATCTAATTAGTTGTCGTTACTACGTTACGACTTTTATTTACTTTATTAC
Organism: Heliconius ricini; assembly: GCA_018231645.1. Lineage (NCBI taxonomy): Eukaryota > Metazoa > Arthropoda > Insecta > Lepidoptera > Nymphalidae > Heliconius > Heliconius ricini. The sequence continues at coordinate 10,906 of DVQM01001366.1, read as the reverse complement.
TACGTTTCATTTATCCGACCTAGGTCTAAAATCAAAAATGTTTTGTTTATGTTTGTCAATTTGTTGTATGTCAATCTTTTAGATATTTTTAAAGTGTTATTCCACACTTATAAAAATTTGGACGTAGCAGGATTTCAACCCGTTAATGAGTAAGAAATAACCTAATATGACACAGGAAAAATTTTACTAAACATATTATGTATTATATGTTTAAATATAATCACAATTGATGAGTACATAAAGTTAGTCATCAGTTTCCAAGCAATTTTTATAAATATGAAACGATTTTCCGATTAACCTTTTCTTAGATCTATAATTAATATAATGTCAAAAATTCTGATAAAATTACTACAACATTGATGCATTTGCAAAATAAAAATGTACCAACCCTATAGCATGGGCACTGACAATACCAAAATTAACGGTCGTCGCTTAGAGTATTTATATTCGTATATTTTGAGTGGAATGTTTGATTGCGTTCGTTATGACACTCGGTTGGCTCAATTTATTATGGTTGAAATGAAACAGAATGGGCATGGGGGAATTTACCTATGAAAATGTTTCGGTTTTCCTTGAATTTAATAGAAATAAATAGGGACACCATAGAGTTCAGACACTTCGCTTTCCAAAATCCAACGAATGGCAGAATATTTCACTGTATCTTTTAAATGATGCGAAGATGGGGGTTAAGTGTTGGTTCTACCTATTCATAATATGATGTATCTCATGAGCCATATATGGACTTTATTATACTGGATATTTTTTTTTCCAAATTAAATTTTAAAAATTAAATTTTAAAAATGTTAAACATATTTTTATAAATAGCAAGCTTTTGTCCAATGATAATAAATTGAATAGCGGGAATTTGTAAAATGTCCCTAAAGAGATATTATATACAACACAAATATGTTGTAATAAGCAGTTTTAACGTACCTACATAAGTGTTCATGGCTTCAGTCGGAGCGCTTAAACGGCTTCCATAAGGCGCGGGTTCAAATACGTTCCAATATTAACGTGTTCTAAAACAATTTAAATTTTCGTGTTCTCTGTTTGGATGGATTTACAATAGTCAGTACTTTTTTGTGTTTCTGTATTTACTTAAGGTACTATTCTTTACTTTGAGATTCCAGTCAAACTAAAATTGAATACCCACTACTTCCTAAAGATATTTTGGCTATTAGTTTTTAGAGACATTCTTTTAATTTTTTTTAAGAAACCAACCAACCAAACCTACAACAATCATTTTTTTAAATCTATGCTATATCCCACACATAGCAGAGTACGCAGAGTTAAGACACTCCATTTTCCATTAAGGCACTCCGTTCCTCTATTTTCGCCTAATTCTCGAGACATTACTTGTCGAGTAGCGGAACTTAATGATATTTTACGCCACGTTACTTAATGAAACTATTGCCACATTAGTATAAAATGGTAATGAATATGAAATATGTGTATTTATAGTCGCACGCTTGTGCCCCTGCGCTAGACGACTTAAGAAATCCTCATATAAAAATGGTACTTTTTCTTTTTTTCAAAAATAAACAGTAACACAAAGCTCTATAGGGGACATAGTATCTAAGGCAAATCAAATCCGACCCCATGGGACCGTCCTCGTCTTGCCGCACAGGGCTATGGGGCGGAAGGGACGGGTGTTAATTATGCACATCACTACATATAACCTAATTAATTCCCGAGTAATTGCTTGGATTGAACTTAATTTATAGATTTAAGGCCGAATTGGAATATTGTGTTTATATTTCTAAGATACGATAAGGCTGCACGCTGTGTACTGTTTTCTATATTATTATTTTTTTCAACTACAAGGTGTTTCATTACCAGAGTAAAAATCTGGCTAAGTGTGAGTGGGACAACTAACTACAATCTATAAAAGTTGACTATAAAAGTTAAGTTTGCGGGCATATGCACCTTTATATAAATAAGTTACTATTTTTTCTATGAAATATTTATAAATTGTCATTTTTATGGTTTTTACCTTTATTTGTATTGCATGTTCTCACTTCGTGCCATTTTTTATAACCATAGGTCTACAGCAGGTACCGTAAAATGCAGCAAAAGCGATGAATAAATGGTCATATCGTTGGATATAGTTAACATAGAGGATTGATTTTTTTCTGTGATTTAAGAAATTATAGTCCTAAATATTTAATATTAATTTCAACTTAATACTTTCACGCGATCTTGAGTTAAATGTTTTTAACAGACGCATAACAAAGTAATTCTCCTGAGTGAGTATCGAAACGACAAATATTGTATCGCTTTTATAGTCATATTGTTTTTTTAATAAACATTTTCTGTAGTTAAAATTCGAATATAAGTATAACCAAAATCTGTATTTAGAAACTAAAAACGCTCTATGAATCCAATTAAAATACATCTAAATGAAAATCTAAAGTCAATGCCATCTAATATAACGTATGCCAAAATCCCAAATTAAGGGTGAAATATTAGAAAATCAAGCGGAATCCCGCGGGATTCGACCCGATATCTTTCATTGCGGGATTTATGGAGTGGAAGGGACGTAGTGAATTTCCTGCATCATTTGCTAGTGGCGTCATGTAATTGACAAATTGGGGGCGAACCGGAACATAGTTTTAATAGAATGTATGTACTATGTATGGAGTATCGACAATCCAAGCCAAGAGGCGCGTGTTCAAATCCCACTACATTCAAATTTTTCTTCGTTTCTAAAAAACTTTTCTTTCCTGAGTGTAGAATAACACTTTAAAAATGTTAAAAATATTTAATAAATAGTGTTTTGTCATGCCAAATGATAATTCTTAGTAATTGTAAATCTTTAGGAAGCGAGAATTTATAAGAATTACACGTTGTTAGCAAATCTCCCTACAGATTTGCTTACAATCTAAAAAAGTTGTAAAATGTGTAAACATTTTAAAATATGTTCATGTTTCCGTTCCGCGGCGTTATGTTCCGCCACTCAATACATTTTTTAAACGCAAAACAGAATTTCATAAATATATAGACAAAACTCAAAACGTTAATTTTTTTATAGCATTCCAGCCTGCGATAAGTAACGTTAAGTTTTAATACCTACAGTACGTATTTGCGTAAGAATATTCTAGTCGCAATATCATTTCAGAGCTTAAAATTAAATCCTGCAAACACACATAGTCCCCGTATTAACGATGTATCCACAGGGGATGAGGTGGTAACGTAATATTTTCGAATATTCCCCCTTCGCCCAGTAATCAGAGTACTTTGGGGACCCACCCTTGCTCGATAAACGAAATAGCTAAAAAATATATAAAATTGCAACGGTGATATGGTTAAGATTTAAATAAATATGGTTAAGATTTAAATAAATTTGATTATATGTTTCTGTATTACGAGCACATATTATTGAGGCCGGGCGTGGCGACTTTAAGCACGACAGATTATAGGTTTGATTCCCACTCAAGGAAATGAAATATTTAATATGTTCATTTCCTCGCACTTGTAACGAGGCAAAGCGAGGCTTTGAGCTTCTCCACTCTATAATTCAGAATTCAGTGGAAAATGATAAACAAAAGTGTCATAATGGGAACGGAATGTCTTAAAACTAGATTCCCAGGCTGCCTCTGCCTATAAGAAAGACTAATAAAAACATTATGGCTCTATATGAACATATAGAGGCAGTTAGTATTGAAATGTAGTATTTAACTGAGACAAAACCGATTAAGTGTGAGTTGGACTCGCGCACTGCGGGTTCCTTGCCTAATAGTATTATTTACATGATGATACGTACAATTCAAAACAAAAATATTCTTTCTATTCAAACTTGAACGAGCAAATAATATTTATGACATTAAAGCGTTGAATCAAATAAAATCTCCATTTTTTTAGATTAGTACAGATATTAAAAATTGAAGTACCATATACACCTTATTTAATTTCACAATATCCTAACGAGTTCAAAGTAAAGTCTCATAAATCTAGAAACAGTGTTTGTGAGTTAGCTTGTGTTTGTAGTAATTAAAGGCGAAATATAAATTTGCTTATCTATGTTACATTTACAACGCTGTATTTCATTTTCCGGGGACAGATTCGGATTGAGCAGGTTGCGAATTTGTACTGAACGTAGAATACTGTTCTATAGAGCTTTCAAATATATTCCAATATTATAAAGTAATATGTGTATCGTGAACGAAAATCTCGGGAACTACTGCTGGTTTACTCATTTAAAATAATGTTTTTTTTGTATTTAAAGTTAAGATGTAAATCGCTGTGCGTTGAATGTGTTACGTATCATACAAAATTTATAAGTTATATTCTTATGGTAATTTTTGTAAAAGATAATTTCCAATACTTATTTTTTATTATTAATCATTTATACCTACATTTCTACTCTATGCATATGTTATAACGAATGAATTGTAATTTAGATTACCATCTAGAATTAAATATATTAGGTGTTGCCTATTTCATGTACATAATATATCAAAGTAAAACGTTTATTGCAAATTTGATTAAATTATATTTATTAGAAATTTAAATTATAGCTTCACGCTGTATCCCGCATATAGCAGAGTAGGCAGAGGAAACATGGCAGCCTAGTTTCGTTCCACATTAGGATACTTCCGTTCCTCACTTTCCGTCTTAAGGCATTGCGTGTTGGGTAGCGGAAATAAACGCTGCGCTTTGTCAAAATACAAGCTAGAAATATAATATCATTCTCATGTTATATAACTCGAGTTTCGCGGAAATCCACGGAGGTTATCTTTTCTTCTCTTTGGGAATGAGTAGCTGGATAAAGTCACTTTAACGGTCCTTATTTAACTGTTAATTTTAATGATGTTTCCATTAATTAAAAGTCACGTTTACGGTCGTTTATTTGATGAAATGACCTTTTATTTTACATCCTAGTGCTAATGTGCCCACAATTATTAATGAAAACATATTTATTAAGCCTATATTATATGACGTTAATTATTTTGATGTAATTGCGATCAAATCTACTTAGGTCAGCTAAAATTGGTCCAGTCCATTCTACACGACTGTTAGTTGTTCCTATTTGAACTTTTGGGCGAAGCATATTAAAGCGAATATGTTATAAAAACTTAAAAATTAACCATTTATCATCACTGTGTCCCGCATATAGTGGGCTAGGCGAAGGGAATCTTATAAATAAGTTAAGTCACTCCATTCCCATTAAGACACCTCTGTTCCCCATAAATAGTAATAAGTTTTGAAAATTGCAATACAAACTGTATAACAATACGTTTAGTATAGTCTTTATGTTACTATTTACGTTATCGTCGAGGGAGTTTTCAAGTAATTGCCTCATGTCTTATTCATGTACAATACACCGGAAACAGCGTGTGATCTTTTAATTTGTTTATTCATGGAATATATGTATGTTAGGTTACTAGATGATTGTACTAAAAAAGTATGTGAGTGTACTTAAATATGTTTTTTTTATTATAATTGAAGTTAATCTATATTTTTTATATTTTAAAATTTGAATGAGATTATTTTTTCAGTAATAGTGATATGACACATCGTGCACATAACAAGCAAGATAGGGAGAGGGAGCCTGGAAACCTTGTGATAAGATACTCCGTTCTCATTAAGACTTTTCTGTTCCCAGTGGCGAAACTCAACGCAGCCGGCCTTATACAATTAATTTTCTCGAGTGGAATCGAACCCACAACCTATCGCGCTTACAGTCGCACACTTTATGCCACTGTGCCACGATGACCTCAAGATTGATTTGGACTACTAGAGAAAATACATATGGGAATTAAATATTTAGTTAGTTAGATATATATATTACAGGTATATACTATCGATATTTTATTTTATTATCGATATTATATTTACTATCGATATTTTTCTACTTTGTAACCTTATCAATGCCTATCTTGTCAGCCATTAGTACTTAGCTAGTATAGATGGGCGAAAAGTGAATTCTTTATGAACGTTGTATAAGTAAAAATCCTTTTTAATTAACGACTGCAAACAATGTAAATTTATCGACTTTTACCTTTTAAAGAAAAAAGGAAAACTTATAAGATTGCTTTGTTGTCCATCCATCTATCTGGCTGTTTGTATGTCTGGCAAGAGCCATTATCTCAGAAACGCTTGAATATATCGAGTTGAAAAAAAAAATCCATATACTCAGATCTACGGTCCATGATTTCTTTCTACCTTTACTTTAAAAAAGATATGACCGTTTATTTTTTAGCAAAAAACGCATTTACGACACTATAAAAATTAATAGGATACTTCTGGTTGACCTAGAATTATGAAATTTGGCAGCTAGCATCTACAAAACTAGTACTTTTCAAAAAAAATCTGAAGACTATATATTTGTGCTTAAACTCTAAAAAAGTGCCTTAAAAGAGTGTTCGCCTTTTAAAATTAGGTATTAAAACCTTGAGGCAAGTGAGGTAGGTATTAGATGAAAGGGCTAAGCTAAGCTTGAATGTCAGAAAAAGTTCGATACTACAAATTTTTGCTCAGACCCCTCCTTGTGCGAACTTGACTCACGCTTGTCCAGTTTTCTTTTTGTAATATAAAATAATTACATTTCACTGAAAATGATTCAATTTATAAAATTATACAATTTTTCATCAACATTTGCTAATAAAATTATAACGTCTAAAAATCTGGTAGATGCCTGTACCATTGGTATCCATCGGTATACAATACGTCTAGACCCAATGCAGTTATCTCTCAATAACTCTGGATTCAAGTGAAGATCATTTATCAGTCTGGCTTTAGTATGGTTATGGACGCTGAATAGTAAATATCCAGTGATTTATTTTTACATCTAGCATTTTTCGCACATCGCATATTACAGTGAATCTAGTGTTAGTGTCTAATCTCTACGCTCTAAAACTCAATCCCATGCTTTGTTGTTTTTTTAGAGCTAGGAAATATAATAAAAATATTACCCCGAGTTAGAGTTGCCTTTTTTTTGACTATGGCTTTCATGTTTAGTTTTTCTAATCTTTCCCGTTTCCCGTATACAATTGTATAAGCAGAGTGGAATCTAGTGTTAAGGCACTTCGTTCGTCGTGGCGCTGGGGCACAAGATGTGAATGTAAAATCGAGTATTTGTGGGTTCGATCGCGAAATCCCCTCGAAGAAATAAAATATTTACTTAAATTTATATTTTCATTATTACGCTCTGGTGTCGAGGCAGAAGCGCGACTTGGAGTTCCGCCACTCAATACGCAATGCCTTCAATATTCGGCGGAAAGTGGGGAACGGAGTGTCTTAACACTAGGTTCCCTCTGCATATCCTGCTATGTGCGAAATACAGCGTGAATCTGATATGATTTGATTTTGTTACTAACAAAAAGTTAAGTAAAACCACACGTTTGTATCAGGAATTCAAAGCTGTTATCAGATAAATCTGAGCATTAAAAATAGTTATTTATTAATAAAGATTCTTAATAAAAGGAAAAAGCCATAGTAACGTGTCAATATAGAGTCTGACTGTAAATGCTATGATTGTGTGTTCGTTTTCCACTGGGGGGAAATGAATGATATCCTTACTTATTTAGGAAACATATCAAAAAAATGACGTAGTGTAATTTGAACCCGCGCCTCCTGGCAACCGTCCAAACGCTCTGACAACTAAGCTATATGTTTTTATCAAACTACGTCCAAATTCTTAATTATGATTAAGATGCTAACAGCGTTTTTGTATAAATCGAATTTTAGAGTAATCCCATATTTCATCACGTTAACCATATCGATCTCCACTGTGCCTTTACGCTCAGAGTTACCTTGAAGACTTAGACCCGTATTCATAATCCACTCTCAAGTTTGAGATCGATCTTGAGATTTCGTTTTCCTTCCTAGATTATAATTTGTGAATAAAAATGATCGAATACCTCAAGATTACTCTCAAGAAAAATCTCAGACCATATAAATCTGGGCCTTAGAATGTGTTATCTCTATCTGTTTTGTCTCTTATTATGCAGTGTGTCGAGATGAGATAGGAAGCGACGAACCGAGGTTCATAACGCTAGTTTCTCTTTTTTAGATAAAATACTAAAAAAAAATCATAATAAAAAAATGACAGCAGCAATTAATTTTATATGACTGTTATTACAGTCATCAAAAAGCAATCTTGTCGGCAACATTTGAATATAAACGACGTTTCAGTACGTGTCTGTAATATGAATGCCTAATACGAGTCTGTTTAGTATTAATTGCGTTAAACTAGAGATCGAAAATGTTTATAATGAAATATTGTTTTCACGCCATCTTAATAAGCGAAACATAGCTCATTTGTGATAGTTACGGATTAAAATTTATAAGTTAATTTTACAATGTAACAGATAAAGTTGAAGACGAAGTATTTTAAAACTCCTTTTGTTTTTTTTTACTGTGACTGTGACGGTTGTTGGTTCAATTCAAAATTTAATATGTTTATTCGCTCGCTCGGTTAACAAGGCATAACTTGGCATTAAGTTCTGCCACTTTATATGAATTATCTCAAGAATTCGGTGGAAAGTAAAAAACGTAGTATCTTAACACCAGGTTTATGTGAACCTGTTTACTGAGGCTAAAGACAAAGGTTAATTCTTTCGAAAACAGATAAAATTTATTATTATCGTGTGTACAGTATGACATTATACTGCCACGACAGCCTCTCTATATATATATATTTTTAACAAAAGCAAACGAAGTTCACAAAAAGAGAAACAGCTTTAATCGCAATTACACAAATACGTTAGCTAAGCTACACCAGCGACAGCATTGTTTGCGTCGCATATCTACACCCGCGCTTCACCCCACCTGGTGAGATAACGAGGTTTAATTACGACCGGCTTCGTTAGCGGATAACGGCGAAGATGGCGTTACGCCGGACTCGCTTTACATAGAGTACGCAGTTTTAGTGCAGATGTGGTTAAGGGAAAAGCTCTTTTAAAGCTAAGTTTAGATTAAATTTAATCTTTCTGTTGTTATAACACGGCAGAACTAGACTACAATAATGTAGAAATGAAAAAATAAATTTAACATGATCCCAAACAAATTTTAAGATAGTCATATCACAGGTGAAAAACACGGTGACGGGTCAATTTCAATTCTGAGAAATGTTTTTTTTTTCATTTCTTTGTTCTGATAACAAGACACAGAACGGCGTTAAATGCAATATCTTAATTTTTTTTCGGAAAATAGTAAACGGTGTATCTTAACAATAGGTTTATACCTTTGCCTATCCTCCTATATGAGAAAAAAAACCGTGAAACTCAAAATATATAAATTCATAATCTTTGCTATTTCAGTGTATACCTAATAATTAGCAAGAAAGCTCGAACACTACACCAAATAAGCCAGACAAACCAACAAATTTAACACGTTCAACAAAATTACTCCTATTAAAAGCTCAATAAGGACTGTTTTAGCTAAATTTTGGGCAAAAAAGGTTTTATTTAAGCTCTCTTCGTAACCTTTAGCTTAATTATGGTTTTATCTGCTTTCTAAATGTCATTTGAACAGTTGCATGCAGTTTATATCAACATTGCCTTATATGGTTTTCCTGTGTTGGCATTATAGTGAAAGATATCTGTGATTAATACATTTTCTATTTCAATATAACAAGTTAAAGTTAAAATTAAATTAGCTTCACGCTGTCTCCCGCACACAGCAGGGTAGGCAGAGGGAACCTAGGAGGTTGTTAAGACACTCCGTTCCCCACTATCTGCCGAATTCTGAAGGCATTGCGTATTGAGTGGCAGAACTCAATCGCTGCGCTTTCCCTCGATACCAGAGCGAAGAAATGGAAATATAAATTAAAGTAAATATTTCATCCAATTGTTTGGACATTTTTGAATATTTAAGAAAAAAAAATATGTTTACAAATAAAGGCAATGAACTAAATTTCATTTTGTATAACCGTAATATGTATATATTTAAAATAGTTTTATTTACTCCAGTTTAGTATTTTCTAGTAATTGAAATATTACCCATTCTTGTTAGCCAATTGGCTAGAAACTTGGTATTGCTCTTTATTATTTCTTTTTATTTAGAAATGTTAAATATTCTTATGTAAGTTTCTCACTTACATCTTACGTCATATGACCATTTGGAGTTGATCACCGCGCAAATTAATTTATTTTCATCTTCCCTCCACATATTGTAATGATACATATTATAATTAAAATGTGCAGGTGAATAATATAATTGATTAAAAAATAATTGTTTATAAAACAATATTATAAATAGTTATATAGTTAAAAAAATAAATTAAAATTAAATCAGCTTCACGCTGTATCCCGCACACAGCAGGGTAGGCAGAGGGAAGCTAGTGTTAAGACACTCTGTTCCTCACTTTCCGCTGAATTTTAGAGACATTGCGTGCTGAGTGACGAAACTCAACGCCGCGTTTTGACTCGACACCATAGCAAAGAAATGACAATATAAATGTAAATAAATATTCCACTTATTTGAGTGGGGATCGAACTCAGAACCAGTCGATTTTACAGTCACAGTTTGTGCCCCTGCGCCACGACTGGCCTCAACAATAATAATAGTATAGTTCCTTGGTTACGCGTTATATTCACAAATATTATTAAAGTAATGTTATATACCGTAGATAAACGCACAGATATAAAATATATTTATTTTTATTATTTAATAAAAACAATTTAATAACTATAAATATTGATCGAATCTTATAATTTAAAAGAAATAATAACATAATTAATATATTTAATATTGCAAAATATAATGCGTGTTGGCTGAATAAGTCACTATCAATGTCAAAGTCTAAGGAAAAAAAAAGGGAGGGAAGATGGCGGACGCGTCTGGTGAAAGATGGTTCTTCAAAATTGTTTAGAGAAGTTTTAATTTATAATTACATATAAATTGTATTTTATATTTATAATATGTAAGATAGTGAACATTATAATAGTGATATAACAATTCG
>DVQM01001365.1:0-12273 GCA_018231645.1 Heliconius ricini | reverse complement strand
GCCCGTGCCGACGGCGTCCGCGTACGGGACAGGCGAGAACACGACGCGGCCCGAGTATCCGCACTAGTACAGCTGGCATCTCTACATTCCCAGAGGGGACACTGGCACAAAGCTCTCTCATCTTACAAGGACGCCCTGCAGATATTACCAGATACAAATTCCCCAATTTCCGGCTGGACGCGACACGTATGTACCAATGAAATTCTGATATGGCTCGGTGCCAGAAAATTTTACACTCACTTTGTCCAACAAAAGTTTACTATAAAACTTAACGTTTCTTAAGCAATCTGCTACAGTTTAATTAAAGATTTTTGAATAACGTTGGCTCCGAAGTGATTTAATTCTTTTCAATTTTCTTTAGAGCGTACTATCGATGGCGAGCGAAATATATATGCAACTACAGCAGTGGCCGCAAGCGGAACATAGCATTTTATCTGCTTTGGCCTTGTCTCCGAATCATGTAGGGACGCATGTCAACCTGGCTCAAATACTTGCTAGAAATGTAAGTATATTTGTACTGGAAAATAATATATATATATGCTCTATTTAATTATAAGTAACAGTGAATGAATAGATGCGTCACAAGCCAAACGTGTAGTCCGGTCATTCTTTATCTCTTGTTCCGCGCTCTCGCTCGCTCGCTCGGCTCAGGCAGTGACACAGAGTCTTGCTTTCTCTTGTGTGCAGTCGGCGTCCATAGATTTATAAGACGTTGTCACATCAACAATATATTTCATATATCTATTAATTGAGGCCACAAGCGACGACTATAACGAGATAGGTTGTGGGTTCGTTTCCCATTCGAGGAAATAGAATATTAAATAGTCATTTATTTGCTTTGGTAAATAGCCAAAACGCGGTGCTGAGTTCAGCACGCGGTTTAAGATGTGGAATGTGGGGAACGGAAGTGTTTTAATGGCGGACGTCTGCCTTTCGTTTTAATACTAGGTTCCCAGGTTCTTTCTGCCTACACGCATGTGTGCAGGATTTAGTGTGAAGCTAAAAAATCTATTAACTCTACATTCTACATAAAAAAATATTTTTGAAGTATTTATCATTTTTTCTGTGTACGTACATATATATCTTACAATACCTTTGTCTATTTAATTAACTTTTCAAACAGTCCAGCAGAAGTGTGGAGGCCGAGTCGTGGTTCAAAAAAGCAATTACTCTAGCTCCTGAGGACCCATTGATACGAGACCAGTTTGGTAAGAGTCGATACTATTAATGATCAAAAAAGTTCATGAAACAATATTAATATAATAAAAAAATGTTAATATAACGAGGTAAAAGTAAAAGCGACACATACTATTGGTTAAGAAAGTATATAGAATAACAAATGTTCTTAATATAATAAAAGTAACATGCATAAGCCAAGCCCTCATGAAGTAAACATAATATATTGAATAATTTAGCTGAAATCATTTTATCTTTCTAAACTTGAACATAAAATATAAAGTAACTTATTTTTACTAACAATCAATAGATATTTTAATATTATTGAAACAATCAATAGGTATTTTGTATTTTTCTTCGAGATACTATGAATATTTCCACTTATATTGTGTATCGCTAGGCTTGTTCCTGAGATCTCAGCGACGGTTACGGGAATCTGCTGAGCAATTGGTAATGGCTGCTCAGCTGTCACCCACCAACAGTGTTCGAGCTGCATCAGCGGCACGGGCTTTGAGAGACGCGCGGCGCTGTCGCTCAGCCGAGCGCTGGTACGCTCGTGCTGTAGAGCTAAATCCTGATGTAAGTCATAGAATAATATTAAAATTTCCAATTGTACTATCATAATGTAAATGTGATAGTACAGTTAGAAATTTTGCTAGTATTTTTATAATAAAATGATATTATTATATTAATTCGGATTTGATTGTGTCTTTGAAAACAGACTACTCGAATTCGATCACCACATTAGATGTTAATAACGTTTTTTTATATGTTAACAATAATATTAATCAGGCTGTACAGTTATTAAAACTATTGCTAAAGCGTCTTATTTTTATTTTTATAGTTAAGCTGGTGTTTTGTAATTACAGGTGTCCTATATTTTTTCAGAATATATATTTCATACGTTCAGAACATGATCATTTTAATGAGTTTCTTATTGCAGGATGCAGAATTCCATTCTAATCTTGGCGCAATTTTACATCTCAATGGGAAATACGTAGCGGCAGCCACTTCATATCGGCGCGCCCTACAGTTGAAGCCTAATGACGAAATCACTATCACAAACCTGAAGAGAGTTCGGACACTAATGAATAATCAACGAATCAAAAAGTAATATACAATTCACTAACAAAATGAAACATAGGATGTCAATTGCCAAAATGTAGTTTTAGTACCTACGAATATATTCATAACAGACACAAAATCTGTATTTATAAACATTTTTATAGTTATGTATGTTATTAAAATTTATCTTATATTTAACTGTGTTACTGCTTCAATGTAATGAATATCTTGAATATGTTTACTGGAAAATAAAGAAAACAAAGTGATATAAGCCTTTAATTTGACACTAGCTGAATTGAGATTGTTTTAGAAAATATTTAACAATTTTCAAAAGTGATTATAAAGTTGTAAATTCATATATATTATGATATAATGCGGTGGAGAAAGTAACATATTATTGGACGTATAAAATACATCAAGTTTTAAAGAAAGAATATTTGCATGAATTATTTGCAATTTTTATAAATTGTTTCTTGTCCTTTAAAATTACAGTCACAATAGATGCACTGAAAGTAATTAGCATTTAATAATATATGGTTTTGGGAATAAAAATAAAATAAAATGAACGTTTTAAGGAACAAATTACACTTTGGTTTTTTTTAAATCGTTCAACAGGAATTTGAATCTTTCTACCTATATATTGTATGTAGTATGTAAGTGTTAAGAAACTGATATCAAAGAACAATTAGATATGACATTGGATTTTTCAATAAACTCTGTTCTAAGCATAATGCACAATGGGATTTCTATTTTATTCGTATGCATTCTTTGTTGTTATCTGTATCTTGTGGTACTAATTTATATTCTACCAGGGGTCTATAAACAACGCTATATTGTAAATAGATATTGAAAAAAAACTTTTTTATGCAGTCGTATTGTATAGGACTTCGATCAATTAATACTACGAAAAATTTTCTTGTTATATTTATTGCTTAGTCTTCCAATACTGTTTTATTTTTTATATCTACATTAATTCTAATTATTTTAAATAAATATATTTCGGCGAAAAGGCTAGTGTATGTGTTATATTAAGCGTGTTAAGTTTACAAAGTCGCTTACGCAGATTCTTTTTTGTAAACTATATATTTAATTAACTCTTGTGAAATAAATGTATTATAAATATATACCTACATATTATATAATATACTGCGTGAGTCGTGAATTGATTACATTATTTTTTTTTTAATATTTTACAATGCAACGTATTCTTAAAATTAGGTATGAAATTCTCTTAGTCTTTTTTTTGAGCTTCATGCTGTATCTTGCATGAAGCTGGGTAGGCAAAGGGAAGTCCTTCTGTTCCCCATTTTCCGTTGAACTGATTTTGAGATATGTATTATTACCAGATCGAGGAAATCAATATTTTATATAATTAATTTCTTCGAGTGGGAAAAGTCGAACCTATAACCGTCGGCAGTAAATAAGTCATAGATCATCATCATAAGTATCTCATATTTGTTTAAATATACTCATTATATTCTTATATATTACTATATTTACATTTATATGTTGATCGTAGTATAAGCTGGATTAACAACGTCAAGAACGAATATATTATATTTCAATTAATTTTACATTAAGTCTGAAACATATCTATTTCAAGTTACTAGGTAATGGGCAAATTGATTGTTAATTCGTGTTAAAATTGTAATATAAATTGTTGTAAATAAAAATGCATTAAAGTTATTATCATAAATGAATGATAACTTTTTATTATTGAATCTCTAATATTTCTATTTTTCGTCATTCTCTTCTCACACCTGTGACAATAAATTACGCTTTTTAATAATAGATGAATGCCAAATGATTTTTTCTTTAGGTTCGCTTCGTACTATACTTACCTATCAATAATAAATGGGCGGTAACTATGTTTTGGGTAACTTAGCTTTTTTTAAAAAAACGATAATTTACTGATATTTATAAGTCTGAATTATTTTTTTTTCAAATATTTATTTCTACTGTATTCCTTTATACTTATAACGTATATAGTATATACTATAATTATAAAAAAAATAATAATGAAAAACAGTTTCAATACCATATTCAATATACGATTCTTATAAATTTTACATGGCAGCATTTCACG
This sequence comes from Heliconius ricini, assembly GCA_018231645.1. Classification (NCBI taxonomy): domain Eukaryota; kingdom Metazoa; phylum Arthropoda; class Insecta; order Lepidoptera; family Nymphalidae; genus Heliconius; species Heliconius ricini. The sequence continues at coordinate 7,946 of DVQM01001365.1, read as the reverse complement.
AACTTGTTTTATCGATATCGTTAAACAATCGAGCTATACAAATTTATTTGACACGCTAACTTCAAATAAATGGTAATATGTTACTCAGGCATTCTATGATGAACCGAATAAATAAATTTTTTTTACTATTCAATAAAGTACTTACAAGTTTCAATTTTACACTATATTTTTTCTCATTTGCTTACTAAAATATTTCAAATTGTAATTTATATAATATATATATAATATACTATAATATATACAATATACTTAGTTAATTGATAATGATACTCAAAAAATAGTTGTCGATCAAAAATATTTTTTTTGCTTATTTATCTATTTTTAACATTTTTAATATTTCATCTGTACTTCCAGTGAATAATTTAAGATAATTATATATTCATTTCTCAATCATATTAACGTAAGTCCTTAATGTATAAACAATTTATCGAGGAATTGTATGTAATCATTATTGATTTTACACTAGTTATGTATATTCATGGTGTTATGCAAGTGAAACTGCAAATTCCCAAAGTGATATTATATGTTGATAATTTTGTAAATAAAAGCTTCAATATTTTATATATTGTTTTTATTTGTGTCCATTATATAAAAAATAACCTAGAAAGTTATAAAAAATATCTATCGTTCTCCGTGATTCCGTGAAAAGAATTTTGGATTCCGTTGCCCAGCTCTAGTATGACACTAAACACTTGCAATGTATCAAATTCAAGTGAAAAGCGGAGGGCGGAGCGATGTGACACTAGGTTGTCTCTGCATATCCTAATCGTAATTTTATCTTTGTATACATAAAATGAAGACATTTTAAAGTTCACACATCATACCATACCATAGGTACAACTATTTATTAAATGATACAATTCCCTTATAATATTGAGTTTAAAGAATTACATCGTATATTTACAACAAAAAATAAATGTGGTGAATAATAAAAGACAGGAAACTTCTCAGAATAACCATTACATATAAATAACATTAGAAATAATATATAACAAGTGAAAAATAAATTGAAATTAAATTAAATACACAGAGCACGGTAGGCAGAGGGAACCTAGTGTTACGATACTCTGTTCCCCACCTTCCGTCGAATTCTGGAGGCATTGCTTACTAAGCGAAGGAACTCAACGCCGCGCTTTTGTGTCGACGCCAGAGCGAAGAAATGAAAATGTAAATAAATATTTCATTTCCTCGAGTGGGAATCGAACCCACAACCAGTCGGATTACAGGCACACTTTGTACCCCTGCGCTACGAGTGACCTCAAGTAAATAATCCCTATATATATTTATATATTTAAGTGCATAAGAGCTAAAATTCCATATGTCAATACAATAATAAAATTTATCCTGTATTGTATTAATATGTTAATAAAATTTATCCGGCAGTTTGTACACAAGCGTCAAAACCATTTCTTTTGGACCAAACTTGAACATTTTAAATGTAGGCATCCTATTGAATTCTGGACCAAATGACATAACAGTTTTAAAAACAGACAAATCAATATTGTCTAATGTCGATTTGAGGCAAACTCGTTTTTTTTAAGGAAATTTAAAATTGTGTTAATTATTTGATATATATTTTTTGCTGATGCTATTTTTTGCTATGGCGTTTAGTGTTTGAGTGACAAATGACAAGTGTTATTTATTGTTATCACATTTATTTGTATGTTTGTTGTTTGAGTTCAATTTAAGAGTATTAGGTCTCTACATGCACTAAAATTATCAAATAGAGTTATTCAAATTACCATTCTCATTATAACAATGAAATATTTTACTTTTTTTTTAAATAGCTACTTTTTTAAATTATGAATCATTTTTATATAGCTTCACTTGATATCTTAAAGCGTACAATTCTATTTTAATTATATTCCAGCCTCCGTCGATTGATCGCCTAAGAAGGTGGAACAACCGTTAAAGTATTTGGTCCTAACCATCCTAATTATATATACAGGGTGTAACTCGATCTACGGATCAGCGGTGGTCTATACGTAGAGGACTAGAGGCTATTTTCAGTAGTATAAAAGATATTCGAGAATTTTAGTTTTTTTGAGAAAAAAAATTAAGATTCTAAAAGAAAACAGCTCGACTGTTTGATCTGCACACCTGTTTTTTTTTTCCAATATAGCTCAATAATAGTCCTTTCATATCATACACTTAACAATCTAAAACTTTCGGTCTATAAATTTTATCAATAACATAAAAATAAAAAAAAACGGTTTAGGCATAATACACCAATAAAAGGCTGATTGGAGAGTAGTATTTTTGCCTAATTAAATCTTCCAGAGGTCAGTTCCACCACTAAACACGCAACACCTCCAGGATTCGGAGGAAAGTGGGGAACGGAGGAGTATCTTAACACTAGGTTCCCGCTTTACATAACAGGGTAGGCACCCTGCTATGTACGGGATTTATTTTTTAAATTAAATCTATATCATTTTATAGTCTCTTAAATTAACACAATTTTACTGTGACAATAGATATAATAGTTCCATAAAACGAATTACATTCCGTATTTGTAAAGACCACACAAAATAATAATAAGACTTTTAGAGATTTGCTCGACGATTAGGGACATTAACGCCAGGCCGTGTTCACGTTTTGTGATATTTTTTGTGGTCGCGTTTGAAATACGTAGCCGGGAAAACGCGTAAAATAAGTTGGTAAAAGGCCTACACATTCTCGTATTTCCTTTGTGAACGCATCGTTGAGGCCCCATAATTTTCTTCTAAGACATTATATTCCATGGCTCGCGCTCACCCTAGTATAATTTACTTTATCTTTCATTTCCTTTTGCAATTTACCAATACCATAAACAAAAGAAATATTTTATATTCTAATTTCTTCGCCCTGGTGCCGATTCAAAGCGCGGCGTTGAGTTGTGCAACTCTACACGCAATACCTCCAAAAATTGGACACGAGATGTCCTAACCTATTACGGTTCCATCTGTCTACCATGCTGTGTTTGGTAATAATCGATAATATTACGAATGAACCGAAAGTTTTAATGTTAAATATTTATATTAAAATATTTGGATATATACTTCCCCGTTGTTTTTACCATATTGTTTGATTAAATTCTATTTAAACGGTAGTAATTGAATCTTTGTCTAAATTACCTGCCTTAGCTAAGGAGAGTTAATCCACCTGCAACCTAAAATAGGCAGGTAGCCAAGGTTTTAATGCAGTGGCTAACTAAACTACTGTATAAAGACGATCGATGGTTGCGTTCAAATTTGTAAGGTCTGTACCTGTTTCATATTAGATATTTTTATAAGAAATAAAACAAAAAAATAGCTTCCCCAAAGCTTTTTAATTCAAGCAGAAAATATTATATTTCTTTTAGTTGCGAAGCAAAATGTACAAATATGTATATGTATAAATACTATGCACATTTATTCGTCTTGTTTTATAACTTTTTATCTAGTTGTTTTAGATACGTTGTTGTATATTTTTAATACAATATAATAATAAACAGTGTTATGATACATTATATCATTCATATTGCCAACTTTTTAGGATTTCGTACCTCGAAAGAAAAAAAACTAAATTCTTATAGGATCACTTTGATGTCCATCCGTCCGCCTATCCAATCCCTATTTCTCAGGAACGCGTAGAACTATTTAGCTAAAGTATCAAATACTCAGATCAACTGTCACTTGAAGGTGTGAAAAAATAAACTTCTAAGCCGACACCACCAAAATATACAGCAAACTGTAAACCGCAAGGGAATCAGAACCCTCTCGTGAACTCAGAATCTTGGAATTTGATACGAAGCCTTATAGCACAGATAACGGGTAAATTGTATAAAGTAATTAATTTTAGATATTTCATAGAAAAAAAAATCATTACAAACTTATGTCTGTAATTCATATAATGGCCGTTTATTTAAATTTGTCAAGTTAAGTAAGTTGTGCTTCCTTTTTCTAGTTTACCTACAATCCTGAAATTGGTAAAGAAACATCTATGCGCGAGTCCGACTCGCACTTAACCGATTTTTTTTATAGATTATTGCAATCAACTCACTTACACTGTATGAAAAACTTGTAAAATGCTTTAACTTAAATGAACGTCTTTAATTTATAATGCGAATTGAAAGTTTCAACTTCACGTGATATGAGTATCCCAATATAAATAATTTTAATTATTTCGCAACTGCAACTAATGCTCGAATGTATTTTACTGCATGAAACAAATTGCAATATGTTATGACTTATAAGCTTGCCATCTCGACTTGCAGCAGTAGTCTTCTACCACTTGTTACTACTGTACTGATAGACTATTCAATTTTATACATTAAAATATAATAACCACAGTATCAAACATAACGAAGGAAAGTCACGTAAAAAACGTGGATTGGGATGGCATGTATGAAAAGGTTGATGACAGTGTAAAAGGCGAAAGAGATATGCAGAGAGCGTAGTGTTTGGCGCTCCGTTTTCTCTGGCTACAACTCTAGGGATACAGCGTGAAGCAAGTGAGTTTTAAATAATTATGTAATTCTACAACATACAAATAAAACATTCTACTTCTTTTTAAACAAACAAACGATTGAAAAATAAATGTCAGTTTGCTTCTGTATTTTTTAAAATACATCAGTCGGTCCCTACAACGAGCAACAAGTACATGGACGGAGTCACGATTTACATTGAAAAGAAACATAGAAGCTTGACACTGCTCGGTAGAACGGTGTGCACAAGTTCATTAATATTAATCGTCGAACAAAACCAAGCGGCCACTGCGCTTACTTCATGCATAATTTCAGTTCGTCTTATTCTGAATATTGTAATTGGTGGACTATACTTATATATTTTGCAATGTTTCTCTTTAACGATACATGATAATAAAGGTAAATCAATTGACCCTCACTTAAAAATTCATGGCTTATTTCTAATATTTATTGTATCTAAAAATTTAATAAAAAAGAAATGTACGCTCATATAAGTTTATTTTATAACAGCAGCTTACGCTACAATATACAAATTTAAAAGCCAGACAGTCCCAGTTCACTACAGTTCGGGTTTCTATGGATGTTTGAATTAGCAATATAATATTGTTCAATTTTACCACATTATACTAAGATGCCACGTTTTCCAGGTAAAGAAAAACCAGAGCCAAAAAGTCACCCAAAATTTTTTAGAAAAATATTTTTCTGTCCCTAGTTTTGCTACCGTTTAAGCCTGTTGCGAACAGTTCAAACTTCCGAAGACATTCTCTCAATGACGAGCAAACTTTTAGCTCCGACGTATTCGCTTCACGCGTTTGACTGTTCTTGGTTTATTTGCGTGAATGCCAATCTCCACGTGCTGCCGTTTAATATCAGATTGCATTCGCACTTTGTACGTTCGAGCAATTTTGCTATGTTTTTTTTATCGCACCGTACTCATGTAGATTAACATTTTTATATGGTATTCAGAAAAGGCTTTTTCGTGTATTTTATTTTCTAGCAAACTTTTAATAAGCCTTTTCTCAATTTTTTTTAGTGCAAGGCCAGTCGTGGCTGAGGGCATAGAGTGTGGCTGTAAATGCATTAGGTTTTGGGTTCGATTCCCACTCGAGGAGTGTTGATTTCCACCGCACAGCACATCATGCTTTTAGAATGTGGCGGAAAATGGGGAATAGAGTATCTTAACACTAGGTTACCTCTGTCTAGCCTGCCGTGTTCGAGTTAGAGCGTGACATTAAAAAATATTATAAAACTATTTGTTTAAAATAATTATATACAGGCAAAGATTTAAGGAGCCATTGCTAATTAACGCTCTCTACCTAACGAGATTACGTGCGATCACTGCACATACTTGGAACAGTTTTCATGTGTTAAATGTATATTCTTTGTTTATTTTTATGCTCGTGTTACGATCCCTCTATTTCTGATATTTTATGTTGAATCACATAAGTTTGTCACGCTTTGTCAAAAGCGGAGAATAAATGTCATTAAATATAATTTTTATTAGTCCCTAAAGGGAGAATAAACCAATGATAACACACAACTACATTTTTGTCATCAGCTTCGCGTTATATCCCGCATACAACAGAGTAGGCAAAGGGAACCTAGTTAAGGCACTCTATTCTCCACTCTCTGTCGAATTTTGGAGGCATTACGTAAGTGGTAGAACTCTGTTGAGTTTTTTACCGCCGCTTTTTCTCCCTCGACGTCAGACCAAGTAAGTAAATATTTTATCTCTTCGAGTGGGGTCCGAACCCACAACCAATCGGTTCCACACTTTGTACCTCTGCGCCACGACTGGCCTGATATATATATTTTATAATAATAACATCTTTCTTGAACATTTAGGCGTTACCAGTACATAATTATGACTTTAAAAGATTAAGTAATAATCATTTAAACACTACAGATAACTAAAACATACAAACTGATAAATTTGCCTGTCCTCTTAGTATCTATTTAAAATTTAAAGCATTTTAAAATTTATGAGTACATCTGATTGTCAGAATGGTGGTAGACGGTTATTGTTGGAATGTTTTTTAATTTATTTGTTCGTTCCCCGTGTAGAGGATTACATTAGCGACTGTAAATACAATTAGCATAACGCGCTGGTTGAAGGAATTTTAAAGAGCATAACACAAATATTATTACATGAATTATTAAAGAGCTCAAACAATAGTATTTTTTTAAACACAATATGTAACTAATGGTCCGAATACCTTTAAAACATATATTTATTGAATAGAACTTTGGCTTGTAATATGTCGAGTGGTTAGTCTTATATTGTTGTGACCGTGAGTAGCCTAAGATCCTTCACTCACGAACTCTGAATCTTTATTCAGCGTAATGATAGAGAGTCAGTGTCAAGAAAATGAAAATAGCATTATTCCATTTTATTTTATATAAAGGCGATAGAAGGAAATATTTCCAATAAGATATTCGATTAGTCTTCAAAAGGTTTTTTAGTAACTCGACAACCTTGCGTTGATAGTTCTCAGATATCTTCCAAAGCACGCCGCGTCCTACTTTTCTCTCTATTAAAACTGTACAGTTTTGTTAATTATAATAAAAGGAAGTAAGCCGTTCTGCCATTGAATTTATTATATTTATATTTACTATAATAGTATTTTTATAAAGACGACTAAGAGATAAGGCACAGACAAACTGACCAAAAGACAAACATTAAAAAAAATCGTTGTTTCGGGTTCTATTATAGTCAATAAATGTCCTGAATAAATTTTCTCATTAAATCCATGCACAGTTCATGTAATGATTAATGGTATCTACAAATGCTCAAAAGAAAGAAATACATACATATATATATATATATATATATATATATCTTTTGAGCATTCGTATACATACATACGTGTCATATACTCTTCACTCTTAATATCTACTCAAATCATTCATTATATGTATCAAAGATTGTAGTTTTATCTTATTCAAAGAGCACACAAAATATCAAATATAAGCAATAATTCGTTTAATATGTTTAATTTGTACTTTCTGACTGCTCAAAGCTCAGAGGCCCAGAGCTCATTAAATGCTGACGCAAAAAGTTGTCTGGCGTGACGTCTCCAGGGTAGCTTACCCACGCGTTCTCAATCTGCCTTCTCCAGGAAGAGATGTACCATTTACGTTATTGCATTTGTTTGTAAAAAAAAGATAATAAATGCATTACTCTTTTCATTAGCATCCGAGAACCTGTGGCAATAATCTGTTCTCTATTAAAATACTCTCTTCCCCACTTTCCGTCGAATTGGGATATATTGCACGCAATATAATTTAGTAGTGGAACTAAACGCTGCGCTTTGCCTCATTACGAGAGCGAGGCATTGAAAATATTAAGTATTTAATTTCCCGAGTAGAAATCAAACACAAAGCCGTCGCGACACGCCGCACGTTTGTATCCCTGCGTCACAAAGGCCTGAATTGCAATCATAATAATCTCTATATATAATAAGACAGTAAAAATATTTTGTCTGTACACTTAGTAATTTTG
>DVQM01001364.1:0-12274 GCA_018231645.1 Heliconius ricini | reverse complement strand
CCGGTGCAGGCCGTCCCTCGCCGCTGTGTGCGTGTATCGAGCGCCACCCTCGAGGGGCTCGCTGGTCGCTCGAGGAGCAGCCGCTCGCCGCAGCGCGCTCTACCTACGCCTGCCTACTTAGTTTCTCCTCGCGCCATATCACGGTCATAAGGCGCGGTTTCGTCTTGTATGTACAAATGATACGCGCGCGTTTTCTGCTTCAGTAACGTGATTGTTGCGCATTATTTTTTTCAGATAAGCGAAAATGACGACCTGCCTACTAATGTCTGCAGGAAATGCTTGGACAATGTTAATAACTGGCATATTTTCAAGACAATATGTGAAAGGACACAAAATAGGTTACAGTCTTTCATTAATAAGGACAGCAACCTACTAGAAGAGGTGGGCCTTTTTAATAAAATATGTGAACATCTTGAAAGCCAGTTGTCAAATATTTTTCATCAATTGTTTTTTTTTTATGGAATTTCAGGTCAAAATAAAAAATGAACCAATGTCAGATGAAGCCTATGATGATGGAGTGGTTATTGATGGATCATACCCTGACATTGAGGTATGTGGTAATTTTTTTTTAAGGTTTTTTTATTCTTATACATTGGTGGTCAGCTTTTGATAACAATCATAAAGATTATAATATTATTTTTTCATTAGGAATGACTTATGATTTCATGTCAAGGACATGTGCATAACAGATGCCATGTCATCATTCCACAGTAAGCATGTAGTAATAATTGCACTTTGTTACAATTATTGTTTCTTTAAGCTATGAATATGAAGGTTTTTTTAGTTTGGTTTATTTGTTGAATTATAGTAAAGGAAATTTATTGTTTTTTATTTTTTTCAGAATGCTGGACCATCAAATAAAATACAACCTGAAGGTCCACCCATATTGGCTTCATTGGGACTCACACCACGGAGTGATAAGGTAAAGATTAAGTGCCATGTTCCTTATCATTGAAATACTTGCCTTCTACTGATATGCAATATTGATGTTTAATATGACACTTTAACTTATATTCTATAAGTTTGTTAAGGAAAATGTGTGAGAATAGTTCAATTGAATTAATTTCATCCACAGAAATATGTAGACCCTCGAATGGACTGGCACCGAGTTCATGCAATTCTGGACATGGTCCAAGAAGATGAGGTCATAGATTCCCTTCAGTCTATGGAGGAATGTGATGTTATTCATCAATCAGATCATGATTCTGAATCGGAAACAGAATTGAATAATGACTCCTTAGAGGACTATGTTGATTGCAAAAATGGATACATGTGCAGAAATAAAAAAATATTATCAAAGAATCCTAAAATATTATCAGTCAACACAATGGCAAAAGTTAAACAAGCTGTTGACACAAGAAAAAGAAATTTTGTATCAAAAAAACATTGCCCTCAACCGAAGTCTGCATGGCAATTATTATTTACCGATGATCTATTAGATTTAATTGTTACTTCAACTAATGAAAAAATCGCGAAATATAGTCGAAAAAAAGCAGATAAAACAAATGTTTCTGAAATAAGAACACTAATTGGAATACTGTATTATCATGGCATAATGCGACCTACACATCAGAAATTCAGTGACCTCTGGAATAATGAGTTTGGAGCGCCTTGTGTTCGCAAAGCTATGCAGTTGGAAAGATTTAAACTCCTCCTGCAAAACATCAGTTTTGATAATGAGGATGATGACAGCATTGTGCAATTTGATGTTATGAAACGAATGAGGAAATTGTTTGAAATATTTGCACTTAACTGTCGTACGTCAATGGATGTAGGCAACATAGTCGTTATTGATGAAGTTATACTCCCCGTGTATGGCCCTTGCCCTTTCCGATATAAGATTAAAGGGAAAAACCTAATGAGTGGTCTTAAGTTAGTCATGTTATTGGATCCATCAAATTTTTATGTGACAAACTTAGATGTTATAACTGACCCATATTTTGGTAATGACGAAATAGTTGCGAAGTTGGTCCAACATTTGGCAGGGACTGGGCGGACTGTGGTTATGGACAGCTGGTTCACATCAAATTCCCTTTTACAGAGACTTTTAGCTGAATATAAACTTTTTAGTATTGGTGCTATCGGGCCCTCTAATGAGTTGGTGCCACCATTATTTTTAACCAAATACAGAAGCAACAAGATATTTATGAATGGCTTCCTAGATAATGATACATGTCTGACTTCTTATGTTAATGAGAATTCAAAAGTTGTTAATATTCTAGCTAATGATCCCAAATATTACAAAAGGACACACAGCAGCCATACATCATCTATCTCTCTATATAAGAAATACCAGAGTGCAGTTGAAGTTATTGATGTTTTAATGCACTACTACACAACTATGCAACACACAAACGATTGGACACTTTCCTTATTTTTTATGCTTCTCAATATAGCTTCAGTTAATGCGCAGGTTATTTGGGCTTCGGACAACACCAATACTATAGTGCAAAGGCGCATATTTATAAGAGAACTTGCAATAAGTTTGATGGAGAACGACCAGCCAGTGCCGTCTTTCAGTAATATTGATATAAAACGAATAAAATTCTCAACTTTTGAACATGTGACGCAATTTTATAAGAATCGACGTAGATGCAAATACTGTTTTCAATCAAGAAAAATAGACCGCAGAACCAAACAATATTGTTTGAAATGTGGTACATTTATTTGTAAGGAACACACAGTGGCTATATGTACTGTCTGTATAGCTTCATAATGTCTGTATAGCTTCATAATTTATTACACTTAAATATTTAATACTATAGTATTAAATATTTTTGTATAAAAACAATATGTTGTAAGCTTAAAGAAGGAATAGGTGTCATATTAAATATCAATTTTTAATATTCATTTCATTACAATAGAATCTATTGTATTACACAAGTAGCATAGTGTAGTATACATGAGGCCTTTGTGGCACAGAGACTGATGGCAGAGTTTGATCGCCACTTGAAGCGATGAATTATTTTCATTTAACCACTAATAAGATAAAGTGTGGTGTTGAGTTTGTCTTGTATTTGATCTCTTACAAGTGTCTCGTCACTACACTAGGTTATTTTTGACTATACTGATATATTTTTTTAATATAGGTTAATATGAAATATAATATTATTCTATATTATTTATACATATTTTTTATTCTTTTCTTATTTTTCTATATTCTATATTATTATATACTGTTGAGGCAACGCAATAGGTTGGGAGTTAAATCAACTCCCACTCTGGTCTTGAGCTTTGACGTTGAGAGTTGAGAGCTATTTGTAAATACTGGTCTTTGAGAATTGTTTTGTTAATTTATTTAGATTTTAAAAATGAATACAATTTGTTTTCGATATTTTGCAGTTTGTTTTCAGCATTTTTTTCGATTTTTTTCTTCAAAAATGTTTGTGTTCTTACTTTTTACTTGAATTGAAAGAAATAAATATCCAGTACAATTAAAAATTTGTACATTCCCAAAATAAAGAGTTTGCTTCAACTTATTGGCTTATCATTTTTCAAACTAATGAAGTTTCAAAGTTTTCCTTAATGATAAATATACATGCAAACTGTTACAAAACAAATTAATTTAATTGTGGCCTCTTAATTTCGTAATATTAAAGTATATTGTACCAAAATAGTGTGTAAAAAATATTAGTTAGGTATTCACTGTTATAAAATTAGTTGTATTTAATCAGTCCTATGTGCATTCTTTTGTTGACAAGCACTTGAATAAACAGAAACTGTATTTTACAGCACCTTTAGTAAATATTATAATTAAAATTTGTTTTTTTACTCTGTTATAACTGTTGTTTTTCCCGCATGGCAGCATTTTTTAGAGGTACCTATTAATTATTTGTTGACTTTATTTTCAGGGCATGGAAAGCGAAAAAGAGGATTATGAAGAGGAAGATGAACAAGAATTACTAGAGCCCCGCTCTTACACAAATGTACCAAATATGCCTGAAGTATCGATCACAGTGATGCGCCCAACTGGAGAAACCTTGCATGCACGTCAAGGTATACAGCAGCTTGCATCTAAAGACTGTCTAGTCTGTGGAAGATCCTACAGATATTCCCATAATGCAAGAAGACACGAGCTTACTGCTCATGGCTTTGATAGATACACAAATAAGGTTACAAACTTGAAATCTCGAGCTCACATGCAACCTAAGTTCAGACCTAACCCATTCAATCCGAAGGCGCGCCTCATGCCAAACCCAATTAGTCATAAAATGCAGTATCACCCCAAGGCCATGCCAAACAAAATGATACCGCATAAAGTTGTTGCACAACCAAAGCCAATACCTATTCGGACCGCAAAGACTCCTCAAAATAATTTACCGTACCCTCTTAGGATAAAAGCTCTAAAAGATTTGCAAATAAAGAAAAAAGAACCTCAAATTTTAAAAACTTTATTGACATCCAAACCTGAGGTGTTAGTTTCTGAACCCGAAATAATAAATTCGGGCCCAGAAAGTCCCGAAACATTGATTTCGGAACCCGAAATTGCGTCTTTCCAAGTAGAAACAATTTTGTCCGAGCCGGATACGTTTGTTAATACACATCCGGATGATGAAGATGAAAATAACCAAGGGCAGAATTATGACACTGTTGACATGGATTCAGACAACGAAATTGAAATTGCACGCCAGGAAGAAAATGAGAGGCATGCAGAAGGGGAGGAAAATTGTGTGGAAATCGATGTCGATGATAATACACAAGATGAGAATAATTTACAAGAAAATCATGACGATATTGGAAAAGATGATCACAATGACAATATTGAATGTCAAGATGTTGATACAGAGAACAATGTTGACGGAGATGATAATTACAATGACGCCAAAGAAAATGAGTATGAGAGTAATGACAAGGAAGGTGAAACAATGAACCACGAAGAAAATGACGACGATGACGATCTACCTCCTATGAGTATTGCACCTGTCGTCGAAATAAATGAAGAAATCCAAACAAATTCCTATAATAGTGATGGAAATGAGGAAGAGTTAGACGAAACGGTTGACCCCAATGATACCGTGGACGGAGACGGTGAAGCCGACGGTGAGGGTGACGCTGAAGGGGAAGAAGGGGAAGGTGAAGATATAAAAGATCTTGATCCTAATAAAGTTTATGTGACGAAAACACAACGAGATTTTATACTCAAATATAGAGATATTATTGAACAAATCAATACTAAACGTTGTTTATGTTGTAATAAAGAGCATCCCCGCAGAAAAGCAGTCATTCAGCACTTGCAAAAGAATGGCCATAAAGTTCCTAAACACACATGCTACAATTGCGTTGTCACATTCACTCATATAGGGGCCTTATTAAGCCATATGCGGTCAAATACGTGTACAGATCTATGGAAAATTATCTACAACGAAAATGGGATAACTGATGACATAGTACTGGAGGATGAACCCAAGGACTCGAAAGTTCAGTACAAGGATATCTTGAATGCGAGATCATATGCATGCAAGTTGTGTCCGGCCAAATTTCAATTGAAACAATTTATTATGAAGCATGTTCTCGATGTACATGAGGATGGGCAAACTCGCGTTCCTCACTCGTGCGTGCACTGCGGCTTGCGTTTCAAAGATAAAGCTATAGGAAAGAGACACATTCGTAATGGAGAATGCACTGTTTACATTTCTTGTGATTTATGTTCTGAAAAGTTTTTGAATTTACAAGATTTCAATGATCATGCCATAGCGGTGCACGCGGGTAGTTTTGATCCCGACAGTCAGAGCAAGTGCGTCGACGGCCGTCCCACAGACTGTCCCATTTGTGGAAAGAAGAACAACAGTTACCCTAATTTGGTGAAACATTTGAAGTGTATACACAACGAGGAGAAACCTCATCATTGTCAACATTGTGATTCCAAATTTGAGCAAACTGCTGATCTTAACAAGCACATCTATATGGAACACTCTGATAGGACGCTTGGCGTGCAGACCTCTGAGCCTGATATGACTCTTGTGAAAGAAGAAGCAGAAGAGTACCACTACTCGTGTACAGAATGCAATTCTATTTTTGAAACCGTTGACGCATGGACAGATCACCAGGTCGCTGAACACAATCAAGTGGCTCACCATTGTGATCAATGCGAGAAGAAATTTTTACGCCCGTCAGAACTTGCGGAGCATAAGAACACGCATTTAAGAGTTAAATTTTATCCTTGTAGTATTTGTACTAATTCTTACAGCACACCTCTAAAATTATCTGAACATGTACAGCAGGTCCACCCTGGTGCAGGGAAGACGCCAGGAGACACGGAATTCTTTTGTGACATTTGTATAAGATCATTCAAAAGCCGCCAAGCTTATTCCAATCATATGCGTATTCATGCGAAAGTGCCTACCACTAATAGAAAACCTGGGGAAAATAAAGGTTTTGCGCCGCAAATTATAGGGAAGCCAATACGCCAGTTCTCTATGCAACCAGGTTTTAGTCCGTATGTTCCAAATGCTCCTTATTGCTGTGATATTTGTGGAAAAGGATTTATGCACAAAAAGAATATATGGAAACATAAAAAGGTGCTACATGCCGATCTACTCGCTGATAGAAACGACAGCGAGGAGAACACAATGCAAGCATCTACTGAAGAAGATGAATACAATATTGATGAAAATGGCGCTATTTTGTCGACTCCGCAATTTAACAGTTTTAATTTCACTAATTTGTCGAATAATATGCAACAAACATCTCAAGATGCTTTGCCATACTCTTGTGAATTATGTTACAAAAAGTTCCCTCTACGAACAAGTCTTTGGAAACATAAACGGGCAAAGCATGGAATTAATGCAAGTGCCGGTACATCGGAAACTCAAACACAACCTTCCAACGAAGGCACGAGATCTAGCTGTACTATATGTAAAATAACCTTCACAGACAAAAAATCTTACTACCGTCATAGAAAAAATGTTCATAAATCATCAGTACAAATGTGCAAAATATGCGGAAAACCACTTAATTCGACATTAGAACTTTACGAACATCTGAAGGCGGCGCACGCTCGGGAACTACTAGGGTATAATTCAAACCAAAGTTCAAGTAAATCGCAAGACATAGGTCAAGACATGGACGTTGAGGACGACGGAGATCACGACTCCGTCGACCCCAGCATCGACTACCAAGCACGATACCCCTGCGACACTTGTGGAAAACAGTTTGTGGGACTGTTAGCTTTACAGAACCATCAGTGTATCAATCAGATACAAAGCCAACCGCAAACATTTGATTGTGAAATATGTCACAAGAGCTACACTTCCATTGCGGCCCTGAAAAGTCATCGCGGCTGGCACTTGCGATCCCCCGACGGCAAGGCCGCTGCTAACAACTCGGGGCTCTGGATGCCTCAAAACAAGGTAACCAGCAAAGTAAGCAAACACGAAGTGGTTGACATTCCTCAAAATACTCGGTCATCGACATCAGCAAATTTAGCCAAGAGACGGTTACCGCCCGAAGTGGAAGTGACCGTAGTGAATCCGAATAAGAAATTACGATCTGACGATTCCATAGACTTGGATCATCAAAACAATTTTTCTGGAGGGCCAGAAGATAGGTACTGTAATATTTGTGACAAGGAGTTTACCAAGCGAGCCGCGTACCAGCGACACATGGACGAGGTGCACCAACCGAATTCTGTATTTTGTCCAGTTTGCGACAAGTCGTTTACACGAAAGTCCACTTTAATTGTACATATGAAGAAACACTACGAGGGCGGAGAGGGCAGCTCCGGCACTCAAATAGACGAGGACGTCCACGCGTGTGAAGTGTGCGGCGCGCAGTTCGACACCGCGAAGGATTTGAACACCCACCACGCGATGGAGCATGGGGACGAAGTGGACGACACGGGCGAATCTGAGGACGACGGAGGAGCTGTGGCACAACCAGGGGAGTTCACCTGCGGCCAGTGCGGGGACGGAGTGGCGACCCCTCGCGACCTGATAGCTCACCGGACAATGCACTCGACTCCCACTAAGTTCTTCTGCAACATATGCAAGGTTTACTTCGCGAGAGCCCTCGACCTGTCCTCGCACACGCGGGCGAGGCACTCCGACAACGAAAAAGTGTTCTTCCCTTGCGCCATGTGCGACCGGTTTTATATGAACAAAAAGAGTTTACAGAGACACATCGAGATGGCTCACTGATCGATAATTCCAAACCAAATTATATTTAGGGTAATGTTCTCCTCCGTGGTCTCAGTGATATTAAAGTGTCATTTTCTATTGTAAATACGTCTGGTAATTGGTTCCGATTGACGAATGGACGAATGGCGCGGTGGTACACGATTCTAATTTTACTTATTTCGTCATTCCTCGGCTGCCCCTCGGCGTGTAGAATTTTAATTTTTTTTTGCTATCTCAAGTCTTGCTCATTTTTGTTATTTATTTTATAAATCCATTTTAAGTGACACGCCGGCGTCCCAGCTTGCGCTTGCTGGCAATGTGTCGATTAGGTTAGGTATTATGATTATTATTGATAACGCGTTGGCAAATAAGAGAATGTATTTTGTTTATGAGAATTGGGCCAAAATGTTGATCATAGTCAGTACCCGCGACAGAGCGGTGTAACTATTTATATGTAAGTATGACTTATACTTTGCGTAAAGCGTCGGTACTTTGTTTATTTTTAAATTTAATTCGGTTTTTACTTTAGAATGTAAATATCTTAATGTTTATTTAGGTATTCGATTATTGGGAAGCGTGCGTCTGATTAAGTTTCATTAAAATGTACTGATTATTTTATAGTAATTTCAAATGTATATTTTATACAAACTAAATTTACCACTAAGGGCATATTTCCTCATCTATGGTCTTACTGCTAGTGGCCTAAGCATGTTTTATGTGTTTTTTTAAATTTATTTTTTTATATTTCCAAACTATATATAATACAAAACCACATTGTAATAGTGCCAAATATTTAATTGGTTAACTTAGCTTAAGAAAATGAAACAGAAAAAAATGCATTTATATATCATGACAATATTAAAAGTATTTATCGATATATTTAATATTTATAAAGAAAATAAGACAAGGGTTCTAACAAGAAAAAAAGAATAATTAAAATAATGGTAATTAAAATATTGGATTTTTAAATTAAATGATTGGATATTTTAAATATAACTATGTATTATACAAATCATAAATGTTTATATGTATGTATGTATATGCAATCAATTACTCAATACAAACTCATAATGTTAGAAAGACAAAATGAAAACAATTATTATATCAAAGAAATAAGCTTAATTAAAATTCTTAATGGTTTTATATAATATTGAATCTGTTACCACTGTTATAATTTTTATGGTATACATATGGCACGCTTTACCATAGATAATTATTTTAAATATAATGTAGTTGTATATAATCTATACTATTTTTCAAAGTGCCCTATTTATATAAAATGATGAAGTGACTTGCCTGTGAGATATGAGACATTGTTGGAAAATTTTTAAACCTAAGTATTTTTTTTTATTTCTTTCCTCATTTCTTTTGCGAATGGATGAGATATCTATATGTCCATAGATGAGGTTTATTTTTGTCATTTGTGGTTTCAATAAAGTGATTTAATATTAAGGTTGCTGCTGTTTTATTTATTATTTTTATGTAAAATGTTACTATCGTTTGTGATATATTCCTAAATTATATCAAGACTTACTGCTCAATTAAAATTGTAAGATATTCTTGTCACGCTATTTTCATCAAAATTAAATGTCGATCAGTACTTTAAATCCTGTTTCGCATTAAATTCTCAAATTTAGCGTATTGGTCATTGATTGACAAAAATATTTTTTGATATCCAATTAAAAGCAAAATTTTAAGCTTAAAACGATCATTCAGCATTTTGAAAGTAACAAATATATTTTTTGCTAGGCCTGTATGTATAGTAATTTAAAATTAGAAGTGTATATATATTGTGTGGTACTCAGATGGGGTTATATTGACGTCTATGCTTTACGTTACATAGTACGAAACTATCAATGAAAACCAATTTACACATAAATCTTATAAAATACCAACGGTTTTCACTCATAAAGTCATTAAAATTAACATCTGTTAGGAGCCCGTAGTAGAAGGAACCTACAACTACCTATAGTGTGTACTTGTGGAAATGTATAAAGATTGTATACAAGATGTATTGTAAACTGTAAGTTTGACTTTAAATATCTATCGAGCTAGGAATATTGTTTGTGTTTATAGTTTTAAACTTCAAGCTCGTACTTTTTAAACTCCATCGAAGTTACAAAAGTTAAAATTATTTGAAATTATAATATTTAGTACCAAATAAATAAATCTTAAGTTATTTTTAGAGCATTTTCATACAAAATGAATTGGCAAAATTATTTAATGTAATGTAATTGCTACAATCCTTCTTAAACTTTAAAATTTAATTTTAACAGTATTTTGCGAATTAATAAATATTTTCCGTATCTTTTTCCTACTATTCTACTATGGTTTAACGTTATCTAGTTAGTATTAGGAACTAAAATATTTTTAGTACCTACAGTTTTTTTTCAATAATAATGCATAAATTATATTGTATCTCTTTTTGGAAAAAAGAAGCAACTGTGAGGCTACAAAATACATGAAAATAGATTTTATTATTTCCACCTTGTTTGAAATTCATTAAAGGTTAATGAAATGTTTCATATTTACTTTTGTATTTTTTTGAACGAATCAGTAATTTAATAATATTACAAAATTCTCATGAAGTTGACGAGACTGGGTTTTCGAGATCATTTTAAATTATTTCATTATAATTAATATACTGTGTTCCTGTTTCCTGTTTCAAATCGTGCCATCGAATAAAATTACATAATAAATGTTACATTCGTTTGACAACATTCGAAACATTACTAAAAATATCAGAGGAAAAGCAGCTCATCCTCGTGTTATACGAACCAGTAAAAACTGGCCTCAATAAAGTTTTGTCATGGTGCTGCAATCAATTCAATAATTTTGTAAATATTAAATCATAGTCGCAAAGAGCTTTTAATTAACGTTTCCTTATAGCTTTTTGACGTAAATATGCATTTTGTTTGTTAACAAAGCGCGTGTACTTCAAAAATGGTAAATTTTATGTCAGTAGCGTTTTATTACAAAATTGTTCTAGTTATTATTTTTAAAAAATACTTAAGTCCGCGACACCGTAGTGACAATAATGCTCTTTATGACGAAAAATAATGGAAAATTGTAATATTTAGATATTTCAGCGATTGTAATATTTAGATATTTTTGACATGTATATAAAAAATTGCCAGCAATTAAAATAATTGTGCAAATAATTGTTCATGATTGAATGTATCAATCTGTTGACAAATGCAGTATAATAAAAGTATTGTAGGTGGTATGTGGGCGAACCACGACTGGGCCGCTGTATTTTTTACGTACATATATTTTATATAAATTAAGATTTACTATCGATTCAGCGTCTAATCTATAACTTTTAAATCTATAACTCACTAATTTTAATAGTGAACTTTTATTTGAGATTTTTTTAGAATAAATAGGATTGAAGACAGCTCTACTGTCAAGTCTGCGATCGTGTTTTTTTTTCTCCATATAGCTCAATAGTAGACCTTTTGTATACTCAAGCTGTGTATACTTCAAGTTCTGTAGCAAAAAATGAGTACTGGTGATTTTTTCCATAAGTATTGTTTTAAAGTACTAGTATTAGTATAGAATATGAAATGGATAGATACTGAGGTACTCTACCCATAGACAGCTGTTGAGCCTACGATCGCGTTACATTTGTGTATTCATTACATCGATGTCATTTCTAAGGTTTGTAGATTTAAACTTTTAAAGTTTGTACGATATAAAATTCTTATTAATGAACTACATTAAAAAAAACTAGAAAAGATCCAAAACTTGACAATGCTAAAGTAGGAGTACAAGAATATGGCGATTCGAGGAAAGATGAATGCTCTTAGCATTCGGCTACGGGCGTTGGAACCATAGCGAGCACCTACTGGTAAGCTTCTTGGAGTCTCAGGCTCCCATTCCTTGAATTTGAATTTGAAATGGACCTGGCAAGCCCCTGATGGCGTCACCAAAAATGAGATTGACTTAATTATGTCCAATGAGCGCCAAAATTCATGGATTTTTCCATATAATACCCATTCTAATGGTAAACTAGTCATGAACCGCCACTTTGTATTGCAAGGGCTTTATGATGTGTAATGGTGAAACCCGTTTTTTGCCGGTCCACGTGACATCTTTTTTGGTTACTTTAATCTTCACTTAAGTATACTTCTTAACCTATTTACTAAAGAAAATAAATA